>PIJE02000984.1:12667-15167 GCA_002895965.2 Coryphaenoides rupestris | reverse complement strand
GCGATGCTACACACGTTCGCGCGAGCTAGCATCGCCGCGGCAGCACCGCCAGCCCGTCAGGCAGCAGCCAGCGGATGATGATGCGATGCGGTGGCAATATTTGCAATACCGTTCGTTCCATTTAGAAAACGTCCGTGTGTGTGTGTGTGTGTGTGTGTGTGTGTGTGTGTGTGTGTGTGTGTGTGTGTGGCAAGACGGAGGAGCCAAACTAAAAGGCGTTGATGATGACCATCTCGGGGGCTCGCGGATGTTTACGAATACGAATGAGACGAGAAGACGAGAAGACGAGATAGATAGCCCGGGCTACTCTACTCTACTCACATAGCGGGGGGGGGCGGTCATGAGCGAGGGCGCTTGACCCCGGGTTCGATCCCCCCGATGTCCGCACATCGTCTGACCCGCGGGCAGGCGTCCCCCATTAGCAAGACGGCGAGACCCCCCTCCCCTCTCTCTTTACCTGCTGCCTAATGGCGTGTGTGTGTGTGTAATAAACAAAACCGCTGAAAGTGGCTTTGGATTAAAGCCTGGCGCTATGAGACCCACCACGACGGGGTGGAAGGTGTGAAGCGCTCTCCTCCTCCTCTCTCCTCCTCCTCTCTCCTCCTCTCTCCTCCTCTCCTCCTCCTCTCTCCTCCTCCTCCTCTCTTCTCTCTTCTCTCCTTTCTTCTCTCTCCTCTCTCCCTCCCTCCTCCTCCTCTCCTGGGAGTGGTAGTAGAGCGTAACCTCGGCTAATGAAACATGAGAACATGAGAAACACAACGATGTTTCCCCATAATGACATATTATTTCATGATTAATTACTAAACAATGACCAAAAAAAACCATTACAACCAACATAATAAATTACAATCCAATGCTGCTATACTCCCAAAACGGAGGCGGTCATTGCGATGTGACGTCGCGATTGTGCAAGCGTCACGTGTTAAACGTGGACATAATGTATCCTTAAACATCATCCAGATGTGCTGGTCATTGATGTGCAATCCCCGATGTCAAACTACTGTAGTAATGATCTCACACTGACACTCGGCATTGCAAAAGACCACATACTGAATTCTTCCTACAACACTCGGGGTCAATAGTTAATAGCTGAATCCTAAATATTCAGCCATTGAGCAAAACCGAGTTGAATGTGGTATTTTTAGACTGTGATGGTAATTAAGGAACCCAGCTCGCTAGCTCGGTACCATATGTGGCGGTGTCAAAACTTGGAGAATCCCCTCAAATGAGAGGCAGGCAATAAAGAGGCAACCTGCCCAGAGTGGATGCACGTATGCACACCAACACACACACACACACACACAACACACACACACACACACACACACATCCACATCTTCCTCCTCCTCCTCCTCCTCCTCCTCTTCCTCCTCCGGAGCTCCAGCCAAACCCCAGACTCGCGTTAAGGGAGAGGGAAGGAGAGAGGGAGGGAGGGGAGAGAGTGAGGGAGGGAGGGAGGGAGGAGGGAGTGATGGTAATTAAGGAACCCAGCTCGCTAGCTCGGTACCCAAGTCGCTCGACCGAATGGATTTGCCTCCTTAAACATTGCAGAGCGTAGCCTCGGAAGACGCCGTCAATTCGCCGGAGAACTTCTCCGCTTTCCAATGCGCTATCGATTCCCAGAGAAAGACTCATAAATAGTTAATTCATGACTAATTAGGAACGACGTGGCGTGTTATTGTCTCAAGTTCAGAGTTGTAACGCTGTCAATATTGTATGGGAAGATCGTAGCGTTTGTTTCGTTACGTTGTTCTTCTTCTCAAATTGCGTGGTATGTAGATTCATCCATTGCACAGTAATGTGTTATTGTTATATAAAGATCATATGGCTGGCTGGATCTCTTCCACTACCATGTGGGGCGGCAGTAGCTTAGGAGGTAAGAGCGGTTGTCTGGCCTAAGCCTACCTGCTCCTGACGTGTTGGTTGTTACCTTGCATGGTTGGCACCGCCGTCGGTGTATGAATGGGTGAAGGTGAGGCAATACTGTAAAGCGCTTTGGATAAAGGTACTATATAAATGCAATCCATTTGCCATTTACCATGTGAAATAGCGCTCCAACAGTACGACGACGCCACCAACCTGTCCTCATCCAGGACTTTGATGCTCCGCCCATTTCTCTGCTGCTTCTCCTCGGAGGGTTCAACGATGGCCGCTGCAACCCTGAAGCTTATTAATGAACACATGGACCTGTCAGTCATACCCCCCCACCCTTGCCTACCCACCCACCCACCCACCCACCACACACACACATACACACACAACACACACACACACACACACACACACACACACACACACACACACACACACACACCGTGCGCTTCAGAAATGAATAAAGAAAGAGAGAAAAAAATAAATAAATTGGATATCACACAGCTACTAATTGATTCCCGCCTCGGTGTGTGGGGCCGCCTGCCCGGCTGCAGCAGGGGCTGCTGGGGTGTAGCGTTAGAGTCCTGAGGGTTAGGAGGTGGAGGTGGGGAAGGGTGGGGGGGGGGGG
>PIJE02000983.1:74770-190277 GCA_002895965.2 Coryphaenoides rupestris | reverse complement strand
AGACTCTACTGGACAGGTTCAGCCATCAGACTCTACTGGACAGGTTCAGCCATCAGACTCTACTGGACAGGTTCAGCCATCAGACTCTACTGGACAGGTTCAGCCATCAGACTCTACTGGACAGGTTCAGCCATCAGACTCTACTGGACAGGTTCAGCCATCAGACTCTACTGGACAGGTTCAGCCATCAGACTCTATACTATACTGTACTATACTATACTTCAACCTGAAATGAAAGACCTTTAAATAGAATAACTTGCTCGATTGAAAGAAGCTCTTGACATGGTTTATGCTCTAAGGATTACGTTTTATACGTTGAATTGTTCATGTTTTCCCGGAGGGTTTGAGACAAGAGTGCACGCTGTGGATCCGCCACAATGGCTTCTCGTGCGTGTCGCCTCCGCGTAGATCTTATAGCGTCGAGAACAGAACCTTCTGCTGCTGGTGAAGTGAGACGTGACGTCGTGTTGTCACCTCGTCTCTTTGAATCCTCTCAGCATCTGTCCCAACGCACCTACTGTACACCTCCTCCTCCATGCATACTGCACACACAGACGCACAGAAACATCTCCACCACACTGGACAGGTGTTAGGATTAGATGGCTGAGCTAATAAATGGTGGAATTAAAAGAGAGGAGGATGGTGTGTGTGTGTGTGTGGTTGGTGGCTGGTTTAAGCAGCCTCACCTGGCCCCAGTCTGGCTGATTTGAGGGGTATTTCACACTGCGGGAGTGAGTCTTGAGAATCAGAACCGTGCAGGTCTCGGTTCTGTGGGGCCCTACGCTTGTGTGTGTGGGCCCTATGCTTGTGTGTGGGCCCTATGCTTGTGTGTGTGGGGCCCTATGCTTGTGTGTTGGGGCCCTATGCTTGTGTGTGTGGGCCCTATGCTTGTGTGTGTGGGCCCTATGCTTGTGTGTGGGGCCCTATGCTTGTGTGTGGGGCCCTATGCTTGTGTGTGGGCCCTATGCTTGTGTGTGGGCCCTATGCTTGTGTGTGGGGCCCTATGCTTGTGTGTGGGGCCCTATGCTTGTGTGTGGGGCCCTATGCTTGTGTGTGGGGCCCTATGCTTGTGTGTGTGGGCCCTATGCTTGTGTGTGGGGCCCTATGCTTGTGTGTTGGGGCCCTATGCTTGTGTGTGGGGGCCCTATGCTTGTGTGTGGGGCCCTATGCTTGTGTGTGGGGGCCTACCCATGTGTGTGGGGTGGATGGCTGTGTATAAGGGGCCCTGGCACTGGTCTACTGCCACAGACAGAAACAAAAAAACAAACAAACAAGAAAGAAATTACAAAAGAGCAAAAAAGAAAAAAGAAAGAAACAACAAGGAAAGGAAACAGAAAGTAAGAAAGAAAAGATCTGAATAACAAATGGAAGAGGCGGGGCCCCGGGGGGAAGAAAGACAACAAAAACCAACAAATAAACAAGTAAACAACAACAAGCTGAGTCATGCTCTCCGCAGGGCGGCTAATTAGCAACTCGGAGGCGCGTCCCCCTTGTGCTGCTCGCTGCTGATCACTGTCACCGCCGCCACCACCACCGCTACCACCATCACCGCCGCCACCGCCGCCGCTACCACCATCACCGCCACCACCATCACGCCACCACCGCCGCCGCTACCACCATCACCGCCACCACCATCACCGCCACCACCATCACCGCCACCACCATCACCGCCACCACCATCACCATCACCGCCATCACCATCACTACCACCATCACCGCCACCAAAGCCGCCACCGCCGCCACCGCGACTCCATCCAGTGAGAAAACACAATAGTTCGATATCCACTAAACACGTTGCTGCACTCGGCTAGCTGTTAGCCATCCCGCATCTAGCGTGCCCGCGACCAGAGCCCCGCAGCGAGAGCGAGAGCGAGAGCGAGAGAGAGAGAGAGAGAGAGAGAGAGAGAGAGAGGAGATATCACAGCAGGCAGCGCGACATCCTTCACTATCTTTAGATCTGGGTTCACATCTCACGCCCGCTGTGCCCCCCGCCCTCTAGAGGGTCACGGAGCCTGACCTCGGGCCGAGAGACGTCGGACCAGTACCTGAGAACACCTGGAACCACGACCTCGAAGCGGAACAGCGCACCTCTTAAAGAATATAATAAGGGTGAGAATCGATCACTCTCACTCTCTCACTCTCTCCCACTCACTCTCACTCTCACTCTGGTGTCCCCTGGCTGTGTACCGTGTCGCAGCACCACGGGGTTTAACAATCCAATCGTGTCTCACGTTTCTCGTGCCAAACGTCATCTAAGTACACAGGACACAGACAGACAGTCAGTTCACAAACCAGTTTAGTGTTGGTGAAACATGAACAGCCAGAGCAGGCGGTAAACACTGACATGACATCTCTCTCTCTCCCTGAGTGTGTGTGGTGACGGCTGGTTCAACCTGTGTAAAGTACAATTTATTTATATAGCACCGTTCACAGACAAAGTCACAAAGTGCTGCACAGGAGTAAAATAGTTAAAGACCATCGCATAGTAAAACACACAGAAATACAGACACAGGAGGCGAGACAAAGGCCAGTCTGAACAGATGAGTCTTTAGCTGCTTTTTAAAAGTGTTTTTAAAAGGCAGGAGATCCGTGGGCCTTAACCTCAGGTGTGCAGCCTCACCTCAGCAGCCCCCCCCAGACTCTAACCAGGCCTTCAGGTGAGGCTGCTGCTTCAACCAGCCAGCCACCAACCACTCCACACTAATGGATTCCGATCCCAGTAAAGTCAACTCTATTTATGGAGCGCTTTACGACAGAGCAGCATGTCAAGCAGACCACAGAACCATAAAAATATACAAGCGAGAGATACTGTAAGCTGCTCAATGTCACGGAACTTGTTCCACAGTAAAGCAGCTGCCAGGCGTCGATAGCCGCACCCCGCACACCTCACCACCAGCGGCTTGCCCATGTTCAGAGTTTTATTGGAAATATATATATTATTATAATATTATTTTGTATCGACAGGGTAACAAAGAGAAGTACTCAGCTCAAACCAAAGGCAAGTGAATAAATAAAAGGTCCAAATAAAACCCAAATAAATCCCACAACAAGTGGCGGTGAAGGTTGACTCACGCCCTCCTCTCAGTGGGGAGCAGAAAACTCATACAACCATAAATTTGCACTTTAATAATAATAATCGTGGTCCCCATATAGTTCCCTTCATATTGAACTATATAGGCTGCCACCATTTTGCAGTTCTGTCGGATCTGGTTCCTTAAACCGCGCACGCCTACCGGGCCTGTTGTTAAAGCCACTAATGCAGGGGAGAGCGAGCTCAGGACGCTATGGTGGGAGTGAGGAGAGAGAGAGCGCGACGGAGAGAGAAGATAGAAAATGGATCCCAAAGCGATAATGAGACAGAAAGAACAGAAAACAGATAGATAGGGAGAGAGAAAGGTAGAAATGGAGAGAGAGAGAGACAGAGACAGAGAGATAAAGACAAAAAAACGGAGCAAAGGGAAGACAGTAATTAAGAGACAAAAAGGGGGATGGAGGAGAGAGAGAGAGAGGGAGAGGCAGAGAGAGAGAGAGCTGCTGATTAATAATTCACGGAGAGGTTTATTGTTGTTATTGATCTCGTCTTGCTGCAGGAGGAAGAGGCTCCACCCCCTCAGCTCCCCAGCCGCTGCCATTAAACTGGAGGCCATTTTGGATATTACACCTGCATTATTCATCAACACACGCACACACACACAAGCAGACACACACACACACACAGACACACACAGCTGAAAACATACACACACACACACACAGCTGAAAACATACACACACACACACACACAACACAGATGAAAACACACAGCTAACACACACACACACACATAGATAAACACACACGCCTACACACACACACACACACACACATGCAGATGCACACACACACTCATGTACTCAGTGTTCTATGTTACCCATAATCCCCTTCTCTCGGTGGTCTCATAGATAGAACTTGATACTTAATTTGTCACCAATATATATAGTTTTATGACACGGATAAGATAGATACGGTATAACTCCGTCCAACTAACGTCTTTGTCTCGCATCCTTGAAGCAACCAACAGGAGAACAGGGGGGCGTGGCCTCGCGGGCTGGAGGCGTGGCCTTGAGGAGATGTTCAGGTGTTTTCTCTCTCTAATCCTCAAGGTCTCAGCGGTGGCGTGTGTGATGAAGACGAGCAGACACCCGAACACACGCCAGGGTGAAGGCTCTTCACAGAACTCTGCGTTTGTGTGTGTGTGTGTAATGTGTGCGGAACACACACACACACACACACACACACACACACACACACACACCACATGAATAGATCAACACAAGTTACACTCACATCTCTTTCTCTCTCTTTTCTCACGTCAAGCCACTTGAGGCCGCCCAGTTTCTAAGCCTGTAGCTTTTTATAAAGATTTTAATTAATTGGATGCTTTTAGTTTATCCTCGCTGCCTCCTTGTTCCAGCGCTATAATGACTTTAATGTGTTTGGCAGCCAGCCTCCGTTTATAGAATGTGCATCGCTCCTATTGTTCAACATCAGTAGCGCCGCGTATGCTAACTAGCTTAGCTGAAGGACCCTCTTCCGTGTAATAAGGTTAAGTGCTCCAACGGGGCCCCTCGTCAAGGTGAAACCTAACAGCTACGTGTGTGTGTGTGTGTGTGTGTGTGTGTGTGTGTGTGTGTGTGTGTGTGTGTGTGAACACTGTGTGTGTGTGTGGCACACCACTCCACACTAATGGATTCCGATCCCAGTAAAGTCAACTCTATTTATGGAGCGCTTTACGACAGAGCAGCATGTCAAGCAGACCACAGAACCATAAAAATATACAAGCGAGAGATACTGTAAGCTGCTCAATGTCACGGAACTTGTTCCACAGTAAAGCAGCTGCCAGGCGTCGATAGCCGCACCCCGCACACCTCACCACCAGCGGCTTGCCCATGTTCAGAGTTTTATTGGAAATATATATATTATTATAATATTATTTTGTATCGACAGGAGTAACAAAGAGAAGTACTCAGCTCAAACCAAAGGCAAGTGAATAAATAAAAGGTCCAAATAAAACCCAAATAAATCCCACAACAAGTGGCGGTGAAGGTTGACTCACACCCTCCTCTCAGTGGGGAGCAGAAAACTCATACAACCATAAATTTGCACTTTAATAATAATAATCGTGGTCCCCATATAGTTCCCTTCATATTGAACTATATAGGCTGCCACCATTTTGCAGTTCTGTCGGATCTGGTTCCTTAAACCGTGCACGCCTACCGGGCCTGTTGTTAAAGCCACTAATGCAGGGGAGAGCGAGCTCAGGACACTATGGTGGGAGTGAGGAGAGAGAGAGCGCGAGGGAGAGAGAAGATAGAAAATGGATCCCAAAGCGATAATGAGACAGAAAGAACAGAAAACAGATAGATAGGGAGAGAGAAAGGTAGAAATGGAGAGAGAGAGAGACAGAGACAGAGAGATAAAGACAAAAAAACGGAGCAAAGGGAAGACAGTAATTAAGAGACAAAAAGGGGGATGGAGGAGAGAGAGAGAGAGGGAGAGGCAGAGAGAGAGAGAGCTGCTGATTAATAATTCACGGAGAGGTTTATTGTTGTTATTGATCTCGTCTTGCTGCAGGAGGAAGAGGCTCCGCCCCCTCAGCTCCCCAGCCGCTGCCATTAAACTGGAGGCCATTTTGGATATTACACCTGCATTATTCATCAACACACACACACATGCACACGCACACACACACACAAGCAGACACACACACACACACAGACACACACAGCTGAAAACATACACACACACACACACGCCTAAACATACACACACACACACACACAACACAGATGAAAACACACACACATAGCTGAACACACACACACACACATAGATAAACACACACGCCTACACACACACACACACACACACACATGCAGATGCACACACACACTCATGTACTCAGTGTTCTATGTTACCCATAATCCCCTTCTCTCTGTGGTCTCATAGATAGAACTTGATACTTAATTTATCACCAATATATATAGTTTTATGACACGGATAAGATAGATACGGTATAACTCCGTCCAACTAACGTCTTTGTCTCGCATCCTTGAAGCAACCAACAGGAGAACAGGGGGGCGTGGCCTCGCGGGCTGGAGGCGTGGCCTTGAGGAGATGTTCAGGTGTTTTCTCTCTCTAATCCTCAAGGTCTCAGCGGTGGCGTGTGTGATGAAGACGAGCAGACACCCGAACACACGCCAGGGTGAAGGCTCTTCACAGAACTCTGCGTTTGTGTGTGTGTGTGTAATGTGTGCGGAACACACACACACACACACACACACACACACACACACACACACACACACACACACACCACATGAATAGATCAACACAAGTTACACTCACATCTCTTTCTCTCTCTTTTCTCACGTCAAGCCACTTGAGGCCGCCCAGTTTCTAAGCCTGTAGCTTTTTATAAAGATTTTAATTAATTGGATGCTTTTAGTTTATCCTCGCTGCCTCCTTGTTCCAGCGCTATAATGACTTTAATGTGTTTGGCAGCCAGCCTCCGTTTATAGAATGTGCATCGCTCCTATTGTTCAACATCAGTAGCGCCGCGTATGCTAACTAGCTTAGCTGAAGGACCCTCTTCCGTGTAATAAGGTTAAGTGCTCCAACGGGGTGCCTGTGTGTGTGTGTGTGTGTGTGTGTGTGTGTGTGTGTGTGTGTGTGTGTGGTTGTGTATCGTGTGTGTGTGGTTGTTTCTCACCAGCACGTGAGTGTGTGTGAGGCAGACAGACAGGCTGGCAGACAAACAGACAGGCATACAGACAGACAGACAGACAGACATGCAGACAGACAGACATGCAGACAGACAGACAGAGAGGCAGTCAGACGGACAGCTCAGTTCAGCCCATGCAGGAGCAGTGTAGTAGTTATTTCCCATGATTCCCAGGAGCAGCCTGTCAGTTCATCTGATTAGTTCCCATTAGGGTGACAGGGTGTCCCACACACTGCCACTGTCTCTCTATGTCTCTCTCTCTCTCTCTCTCTCCCTCCCTCCTACATGTCTCTCTCTCTCTCTCTCTCTCTCTCTCTCTCTCTCTCTCTCTCTCTCTCTCTCTCCCTCCCTCCCACACACTGCCACTCTCTCTCTCTCTCTCCCCTGCGGTGTCTCACCCGTCCCGGTCCTGTCCCCCCCCCCCCCCCCCCCCCGGTCCTGTCCTCTCTGTGGTATGAAACATTGCATGAAGTGAGAGTAACAGCAGGGACTCCAGCGGTCGGTCGTCTCCAGAACACATGTTGGGAGACAACAGCTAACGTTACGAACACTTCCTCAAAACCAAGAGTGAGAAGAACAACAACATGTTACCATTTACATTTACATTTACATTTACATTTACATTGAGGGCATTTGGCAGACGCTTTTATACAAAGCGACTTACAAAGAGTACATTTGTTCAAGCATTCATAGTTGCAAGACTAATAGAATGAGTTTCATAATTGCTAGGTAGCCTGCATAACAGCTGAGATAAGAACAGACGTGATATTCTGAGTGCAGCACCAACATCTAAGAATGGTAAATGGATTGTATTCATACAGCGCTTTCATCCAAAGAGCTTTACAGTATTGCCTCACGTTCACCCATTCATACACCGACGGCGGTGCCAACCATGCAAGGTAACAACCAACACGTCAGGAGCAGGTAGGGTTAGGTGGTGTCTTGCTCAGGGACACCTCCACACTTAGCTAGGAGGAGCAGGTAGGGTTAGGTGGTGTCTTGCTCAGGGACACCTCCACACTTAGCTAGGAGGAGCAGGTAGGGTTAGGTGGTGTCTTGCTCAGGGACACCTCCACCCTTAGCTAGGAGGAGCAGGTAGGGTTAGGTGGTGTCTTGCTCAGGGACACCCTCCACACTTAGCTAGGAGGAGCAGGTAGGGTTTAGGTGGTGTCTTGCTCAGGGACACCTCCACAACTTAGCTAGGAGGAGCAGGTAGGGTTAGGTGGTGTCTTGCTCAGGGACACCTCCACACTTAGCTAGGAGGAGCAGGTAGGGTTAGGTGGTGTCTTGCTCAGGGACACCTCCACACTTAGCTAGGAGGAGCCCGGGGGATCAAACCAGCAACCTTCCTGTTGCCAGACAACCGCTCTTCCCTCCTGAGCGACTGCCGCCCTGTGCAATCAGCGTCCCATCTGGTGGTAAAACTAGGGCCTATTAACGGAGTCGCCCAAGGTGACCTGACAGGTGACCGGGGGTCTCCATCACTCTGAGACCCAGAGATGAAACCGTGACAGCAGCAACACAACCAGGAGACTCAACAGATCTAAACCTTTAAGACAACACGCATCGGCCAAGCTGCCACTTCTGCCGCTAGTAAAGACCTGATAGCTTCATATATCGCGGTCCTGCGGTGACCACTCATAAAACAGAAAGCCCTACAGCAAGATATTGATTACATGATTCAGCCGAAGCCCCTCGGCAGGACTCTCCACCTCCACGTCAAATCAACGCTTTAATGACAAACACTGAGTCTCAGAGGGTTTTATGGGCCAATACAGGACAGCAGGCCCTAACCCTGAGCCATTAAAGCTGCAGTAAACCCAGCGGGCCAGAGGGCGGAGCCTTGAGGAGAGGTGGGCCAGCCTCCAGATAACCGCACCACTGGAGGCAGCCTCGCGGTGGACCAAGACGAATGAATAATATCTAATAAAAGTTCCAACGACGGATTCACCAGGAATTGATGGATCAATAATGAGATTAGACGTATCATTAAAGCTGCCTTAATATCCCGTTGAATCAATCTTACACACTTCATTATCTATGCATGGGCTGATCATAAACCATTATGACTGCACTATAGTCACATTACAGTGTTATTAATAATACATGAATAATGAACATTGATATATTAAATCATGAATATGTTTGAGGATGCGGATCCCAGGGTGCCTATTGTAGAGTCTGGTTTTAATGTTCCAGTAAAGCACATCTGTATCTTATATTGTATATACGTAGGCCTCGGCCAGACATATTGACTCTACTCTAAATCGCTGCTTGTCCAGTACTAGGGTTGTCACGGTTACCGGTGTAACCGGTGTTACACGTTGTTGGATGTGTTGGAGTTTATTTACACTGTCCCCTTCATCATTTTGCTATAATTAATATTATTATTCATATCAATACATTTGTGAAATCAAAAAGTGTTGTTAGATTCAGCTAGCAGCTTCAGCTTCAGTGGGACGGGACATTGTTAGTACTTGTATTCCCGCTGTAGTTTAACCAGGGGTTTAGATGTGTTCCACAACCACCAAGACTATTTCATAATAATATTTATTAAATGTTTTATTGTTTTCCACGGCGCCGTTCCCACTAGTCAAACTGGTTGGTAATTCAATATCAATTAACATAACAGGTAGCGATGGGTTTTTCTCTTCATGGCGATCTGTCATCCACAATACAGCACCTGTGGGGTTTCTCTTCAGGTGAACCGCGCTACAGTCCTGCCGTGCAGGTGAATCAAAACGTAGAACAATGTTCTACTCAGACTAAGGAAGCCGTGAGTCTTTGGAAACCTTTAGTCTACATGGAAGCTCTACTGTTACTGTCGGCTCCAAACTGATGATTCACTCATTCCAGTTTCAAGATTCAAGAAGTTTAATTGGTACGTGCTTCAATGAGCCACGACGTCCACGCAGCAATACTATATACAGCGATATTCTGGTTTGCTTTTGTGTTCTGAAAATAACACTTTTATATTGTATTAACGAATCGAACCGCTTTAGAAATGAATAGGAAACTATCAGTTGTTTCCAGTTGGACTGGGAATTTCTGGTTTTTTTTCTTTTTGTAAAACTTGTGATGTTTTTGAATGTGTGTCCTGGTGAGCGCGGTGTTCATTCATCGCTCCTCCAACCCCACGTCTGGTTTGTCTGAACCACCGCCGACCACGAGAGCACGTCGGCAATAATGTCAAAAATGAATGAATTTTTGTGTTCGACATCTCAACGCTCGCAGCACCAAACACAATATTACCCTGAAATAATATATACTGCCGACCGGGCCGGCTATGTTTCTCTGGACCCAGCGCCATCACACACTGATTTAACAGTCCACTGGGAACCGGCCCCATTAATAATGCACCAGAAATACGTGTACCGTGCCACGCTCAGAACCACTTGACATATTCACACCCGCTGGGCCGTCGGTGAACATGCTATGGGTCTCGTCCGATACACAGGAGCAGCCTCACCTGCTTTCAGATTCGGCTTTCTACGATACTCATGAAACACGTCCCTGTTCCCCGGACCCAAAGCTTGACTCATCCTAAACCCTGTTACCGGGGGGGGGGGTTCAGATAGTTGCTTCGTCAATTGTTCATTAAAAAGCAAAAATACTTCTTCTCTTCTCTGATGAAGGTTGTATTCCTCTTCCTCTTCCCCTCTCTCCCACGGGGACGTTGGCTGACGAGCCACCTTCCTCGACCCCGTGTGAGGAAGAGCTCATTTAGCAGGAAGTCCAAGCCGGTGATGAAATCACGGGCCGGCCCCCGACCTCCCCGGGGCCCGACTCCAGACGGGAGGATTAGCTCCCATGACGAATTTACCGGGAAAAAAATGACTGTCGGCCACGACGAGGGAAAGTTATTACAGCAGCGCCTCTCGGAGCCGCGGTTTGCTGCAGCGGCAGCAGGTGAAGCGGTCTACTGTACCGCGGGTATACGGAGTATACACATAGTGGAGGAGAGGTGAGCGTTTGTATGTCCACCAAAACAGAGGAGGTGGATACAAGTCGGCCATAAAGCTCTAACCGACTCCTCTGTCCTGAGCCTCCTTCACACGTCTCTGACAATCTGCCCCGGCCTCTAAAGACCTCGCTTAGAACGGCAGCCTCACTAGAAGACAACATAACTCCGACCTTCTCCTCTCCCCGACCCTGCAGTGAATATACGGCCTTCATAACATCCTGGCTTCATAACGTCCAACCCTCCAGCCTCCAGCCTCCATAACTGTTATGAAGGCTGGATGTTAAGATAACAACCAGCCTTCATAACAGTTATGAGGCTGGATGTTAAGATAAACATCCAGCCTTCATCCACTGTTATGAGGCTGGATGTTAAGATAACACCAAGCCTTCATAACTGTTATGAGGCTGGATGTTAAGATAACAACCAGCCTTCATAACTGTTATGAGGCTGGATGTTAAGATAACAACCAGCCTTCATCACTGTTATGCAGGCTGGATGTTAAGATAACAACCAGCCTTCATAACTGTTATGAGGCTGGATGTTAAGATAACAACCAGCCTCCATAACTGTTATGAGGCTGGATGTTAAGATAACAACCAGCCTTCATAACTGTTATGAGGCTGGATGTTAAGATAACAACCAGCCTTCATAACTGTTATGAGGCTGGATGTTAAGATAACAACCAGCCTTCATAACTGTTATGAGGCTGGATGTTAAGATAACAACCAGCCTCCATAACTGTTATGAGGCTGGATGTTAAGATAACAACCAGCCTCCATAACTGTTATGAGGCTGGATGTTAAGATAACAACCAGCCTTCATAACTGTTATGAGGCTGGATGTTAAGATAACAACCAGCCTTCATAACATCATAACAGAGGCAGGTGATCTGGACGGCGCCCCCACCAGCCCAGAGGAGAGGAGAGTGGGGTGGTGGTGTAGGTGGTGGTGGTGTAGGTGGTGGTGGTGGATGGTAGGTGGTGCGAGGTGGAGGACAGACCCGGGACTGTTATTAATGTCCCGAGTCTGTCTGGGACACATTTGCCATTTTCTGGAATGTCAGGGAGCAGCCAAGGAAGACGCAGTAAAGCCAGAGGGGGCAGGAAGAGCCACTTATTGCAATTAATAATTCATACAGTGGGCACATTAAGCAGGCGAAGAAACACACCGTTCCTCGGAGTGTGTGAGTGTGAGTGTGTGTGAGTGTGTGTGAGTTGTGAGTGTGTGTATGTGTGTGTGTTTGTGTGTGTGTGTATGTGTGTATGTGTGTGAGTGTGGAGTGTGTGTATGTGTGTGTGTGTGTGTGTGTGTGTGTGAGAGTGTGTGTATGTGTGTGTGTTGTGTGTGTGTGAGTATGTGTGTGTGTGTGAGTGTGTGTGAGTATGTGTGTGTGTGTGTGTGTGTATATGTGTGTGTGTGTGGGTGTGTGTGTGTGTGTGTGTGTGTGTGTGTGTGTATGTGTGTGTGTGTGTGTGAGTGTGTGTATGTGTGTGTGTGTGTGTGTGTGTGTGTGTGTGTGGAGGGGGCGGGGTATATTCTGGGTTAGTCTCCTTAAGAGCTAGAGGGGGAAATAGGAGGGGGGGGGGGGGTTGGGAGTGCATTGAGGCCATAGAATATGAATTATGGATGACCACAGTTCCTGTTGAATGATAACGCTGTTTTCACTCTGTGTGTGTGTAGGTGTGTGTGTGGTGTGGTGTGTGTGTGTGTGTGTGTGTGTGTAGGTGTGTAGGTGTGTGTGGTGTGTGTGTGTGTGTGTGTGTGTGGTGTGTGTGTGTGTGTGTGTGTGTGTAGGTGTGTAGGTGTGTGTGTGTGTGTGTGTGTGTAGGTGTGTGTGTGTGTGTGTGTGTGTGTGTGGGGTCAGTCTTGTCAAACACACCACATCTTGGGACACGGGGAGCAGAGGTAAACACACAGCGGGCTAAACGTCCGTCCTAATGTCCCCGGTCTTCAGTATTGGACATTTAAATGATATTTTCCGTTTTTTTCTCTCTGACCAAGAAAACACATTCGACCGTAACGGACGCTCTCATCACGTTGGGAGGCTCGAGGGTATTCTTGTTGCTCTGAATGAAGATGCATCTCATTATGTGTCTCTTCTGATCTGTTGATGGGGACATTCAATCGCATTAAATTCTGTACCCGGGAAATAAGACTTCATGGGGAAAAAACGCTCTGAACCCAAATTAACAAACGAAACGCATGTTCTGGTTTAGGGACGTCCGATTGATCGGCTCCAGAGACGCCCGAAACATGCGATCGATGATCAACTAAAGTTTGTATTCGTCTCTAAACGAATAGTCCAAGTGTTACATAACCAAACAACTGCAGCCTTAAGTGTACTTATATGTCAACATAGTTCCTACAATGTTATGTATGGTGAGGGTCTCTTGAAACATAGACTTTACAACAGTTCTATATTAAATATATACTGTATTATCTATTATAGTTAGAGCAGTAGAGCTAGCGGTCGTTGAGAGGGTTAGCAGCGTCTCTACTCTGTGGACATAACGAGGTCATTATGACCACTAATGTGTTTTAAAGCTGTAGGCGAGAGACCAGCCATAGAGACACTCAACCCACTCAGTGCGCTAACCGCTGACCACGTACGCTACGCCAACACGCCCTGTCGCAGCCGCAGGTTCGAGTCCCTCCTGCCTCCCCCTTCACTCTTCACTCTTACGCGTTCATCCCTTTTAATTTCTACTGCAGGTTTGTACTTTGTACGAGGGCTGGGCAATATATTGATATTATGTCGATATCATGATATGAGACTAGATATGGTCCTAGATTGTGGATATGGATAATAGATAATATTTAATAATTTCATGTAGATATGTGATATTGTGATATATATCGTTATTGAGATATATGACCTATATCAAGTCTGGCCTACTTTCTACTGTAACACCCGAAGGTCATGTTCTGTAACGTTCTGAGTGATGAGTGTTTAACAGAACCGACCGGACCGCGGAATCAAACCTCCCCTCCCCTCAACTCCTCGTTCCAACAGAGCAGGTTTTTAGTTTCAAGGCTTTGACTGAAAAAAAAGAAACTGCTAAACAGCATCACGGTATTTGGACCGAGTCCACAAAGCGCGGCGCTGGTGAAAGGTTGCGCGGCCGAGAGATTCGGTTCATTTCATTTGGTTTGTCGGCGGCGGGGGAAAACATTGAGTTACTGCGGTGCCGGCCCGGCCCGCTTCCGCGCGGCTATTGATCAGAACCTGTCTTCTCGGGTCTCATTAGGGTGAGCTACCGCGGCGGCACCGCGTTACGCTGGGGGGGCCCCACACAGATCCATAACAGGAGCCCCGCCAGCCCGCAGAGATCTGCATCTACAGGGTCCAGGTGCAGGAAACACAAACCTAGAACTATCTATCCGCCTGTCCGTCCAGATCCTGTAGGACCCAGACAGGCTAACGTGGGGTTTGCTCGGGTGATGAAAGACTGTACAGAGTTCGGAAAGATTGCAGTGTCCGGTTGTGGAAGTGGATCGGGTTCATCGGGGCGACCACCGAGAACGATGAACTATGGATGAATTAGAACTGTGGAACACGCGGAATCCAGAATCTATACATGTTCAGATGCCGCAACCCTATCCCCCAGCAAGACAGTCAATAACGGTTTCACTTTTTATTCGTTAAAAGTTTGTGCTCGCATGTTTTCACTGACGGACAGCTCTGTGTTATTACGTTGGCGTAGTAAAGTTTTGTCTGAGAATTTGGAGTAGCATGTTTGAATGTATGGTTTATATCGTGCAGATCACCTTGAGATGAATGTACCACAGCGATATATTGCTCTTTCGATAAATACAATGAGAGACAGGCTACTGGGTGAGATAGGGTGAGACAGGAGGGAGAGACAGGCTACTGGGTGAGATAGGGTGAGACAGGAGGGAGAGACAGGCTAACAGGGGAGATAGGGAGATGGAGACAGAGAGTTGAGAACATGTTTCCTGGCGGTGACTGTGGAGCCACACATTATTCATGTTGTCAGAGCAGCCTTCACATATCACCCCCGAGACTCTGCTGTCCTGACCGCACGCGAGCTCGTCCTCAGCCCGGCTCGCTCGTATAAAAGTGTCTGATAAATGGTTAAATGTAGATTGTTGTACATTGTTGGAGATTGTCTGCGTTTACAATGCAGGGTAGAAGGTAGTCCAAGTTAAATACGTCAGCTAAACGCGCCAAAGCTTTCTGTTAATCAGCATTAGCCGAGCAAATATATGAGGCCTTGGAATGAGTTCCGTTCGAATCTTACTGCACCGCCAGTATTGTTGTTTCACTCTCTTCAGACAAATGTACTGATTTGTCAGTCACTTTGGATAAAAGAACTTTCTAAATGCCCAAAACGTAAATGTCAATGTAACCAATGTAAGTGTTTAGTGAGAATAAAAGTATTTTGTGACAGTGAAAAGGAGACCACTCGATATTAAACCATTATTATATTACAGGAGCAGCAGCACTCTGATTGCGTAACGTGTATATATATATATATATATATATATATATAAATAAAACGTATATAATGTGTATAGAATAACACATTATATACGGCTTAATCTAGCGTATTAAAGGTTGATTTGAAACACCCCGTGGATATTAAAACGTCGCAGCGATATCAAAATATAAAGACGTCGGGCTCCGTATCGCGCATCGATCCCCCCGCCTGGAGACACGCGGGAATTCATTCCATCCGCTCTGATTGGCTGAGACAGCGTCCAATCAGAGGAATATTAGAACATCTGTCCCGTGGAGGGAAGCAGGGGGAGCGATCAATGACAATCGTTTTGGGTTCCGTGTGCCTTCCCATCTCGGGGGTCCAGCCCGCACTCTGTTGTGATTACATCACCGTGCTCCAAAACCCGCAGGTCAGAGGTCGCCGGGACAAATCCCAAATCCCCCCCCCCCCCCCCGCCGCCCCGCCCCCCCGCCGCCTCGCCGCCTCCCACACCCACCCTCCGGACCGGAACATACAGTCTTTTAATCAATTTAAGTGAGTAACCGTAGCAACAGCAGATAAATCATACACACACACACACACGCTAAGGTCATGTATGAAGTGCTGAACTGCTGTGGTGTTGTTGTTGTTGCTGGTGGTGGTTTTGGGGTAGAAGGACCTCCGCCCACCAACATCAGCACCACGATCATAACATCCATCACCACCATCTCCACCCCTACCACCATCATCTCATCTCCACCTCCACCTACCCCCACCACCACCTCCGTACCAGTACTACCACCACCCTGACTCACCACCGCCACCACGCACACCCAGCTCCACCACCACCACCACCACCCACACCCAGCTCCACCACCACCACCCTCTGTGTCTCTCTCTCTCTCCAGAGGCACTACTACAAGCCATTTCAACATGCTGTATATCCATTTGTGATGTCACAAGTGGTAACCGGGCCTCCAGGTCCACCGGGGGGAGGAGGAGGAGGAGGAGGAGACTAACCGTCTATCACGCTCCCACTTTGCGGTGTCGAGATGATGCTCACCCTTACTCCTCGGACAGAACTTCTAAGTCGCTGCACCTAAAGCGTCTCCGTGACGACGACGACCACGGCGACAACAGCCTCACCCTGGCCTGGCCTGCTTGTTGTTGTTGTTGTTGTTGTTGTTGTGCTCGTTAATTAGTGACAAATCACCTCTAATCCCAGCCTCCGCAGCCCCCCCCACCCCCGAGTGTCACCCCCACACTCCCCTCCCGCCCTCCCTGCTCACACACCGGGTGCCGGGGGCCAGGCCAAGGTAGCCCTGCGGAAAAAAGGTTCCAGGTTCGATACCGCTGAGCGAGACGGTATAATAATATAGAAAAGTGCGCCGTCATGGTGTCTGCAGCGAGGACGGGCAGGTGTGTGTCGGGTTACCGTGTGTGTGTGTGTGTGTGTGTGTGTGTGTGTGCTGAGCGAGGAAAGTGCCTGCTCATGGTGTGTGTGTGTGTGTGTGTGTGTCCCGGCAGGTGTGTGTGTGCTGACGAGGCAGACGTCCTTGATGCCGCCAACGCCGCCGCTGCCACCACTGTGATGCTGCCTGGCGGTCTGCCGGGACGCAGGATGCTGATTGGACGAGACACAGGCACCAACGGGGTGGGGGGGCGGGGCAGAGTCATCATCATTATTGTGTTGGTGAGCAGGTGGGGCTTTTATGTGTGTGTGTGTCACAATGTGTGTCACAATGTGTGTGTTTTGTGTGCATGTAAGCGCGTGTGTCTGTGTGTGTGTTGCATGTGTGATTTGTGTGTGTGTTGTGTGGTTATGTGTGTGGTTGTGTATGTCGTGTGTGTGTGTCGTGTGTGTATGTGTGTGTGTGTGTGTGTGTGTGTTCATGTGTGTGTGTGTGTGCGTGTGTGTTCATGTGTGTGTGTTGTGCATGTGTCTTCACTCTTACGCGTTCATCCCTTTTAATTTCTACTGCAGGTTTGTACTTTGTACGAGGGCTGGGCAATATATTGATATTATGTCGATATCATCATATGAGACTAGATACCGTCCTAGATTGTGGATATGGATAATGGATAATATTTAATAATTTCATGTAGATATGTGATATTGTGATATATATCGTATTGAGATATTAAATGACCTATATCAGGTCTGGCCTACTTTCTACTGTAACACCCGAATGTCATGTTCTGTAACGTTCTGAGTGATGAGTGTTTAACAGAACCGACCGGACCGCGGGATCAAACCTCCCCTCCCCTCAACTCCTCGTTCCAACAGAGCAGGTTTTTAGTTTCAAGGCTTTGACTGAAAAAAAAGAAACTGCTAAACAGCATCACGGTATTTGGACCGAGTCCACAAAGCGCGGCGCTGGTGAAAGGTTGCGCGGCTGAGAGATTCGGTTCATTTCATTTGGTTTGTCGGCGGCGGGGGAAAACATTGAGTTACTGCGGTGCCGGCCCGGCCCGCTTCTGCGCGGCTATTGATCAGAACCTGTCTTCTCGGGTCTCATTAGGGTGAGCTACCGCGGCGGCACCGCGTTACGCTGGGGGGGCCCCACACAGATCCATAACAGGAGCCCCGCCGGCCCGCAGAGATCTGCATCTACAGGGTCCAGGCGTAGGAAACACAAACCTAGAACTATCTATCCGCCTGTCCGTCCAGATCCTGTAGGACCCAGACAGGCTAACGTGGGGTTTGCTCGGGTGATGAAAGACTGTACAGAGTTTGGAAAGATTGCAGTGTCCGGTTGTGGAAGTGGATCGGGTTCATCAGGGCGACCACCGAGAACGATGAACTATGGATGAATTAGAACTGTGGAACACGCGGAATCCAGAATCTATACATGTTCAGATGCCGCAACCCTATCCCCCAGCAAGACAGTCAATAACGGTTTCACTTTTTATTCGTTAAAAGTTTGTGCTCGCATGTTTTCACTGACGGACAGCTCTGTGTTATTACGTTGGCGTAGTAAAGTTTTGTCTGAAAATGTGGAGTAGCATGTTTGAATGTATGGTTTATATCGTGCAGATCACCTTGAGATGAATGTACCACAGCGATATATTGCTCTTTCGATAAATACAATGACTGACTGACTGACTGACTGACTGACTGACTGACTGACTGACTGACTGACTGACTGACTGACTGACTGACTGACTGACTGACTGACTGACTGACTGACTGACTGACTGACTGTCTGTCTGTCTGTCTGTCTGTCTGTCTGTCTGTCCTGTCTGTCTGTCTGTCTGTCTGTCTGTCTGTCTGTCTGTCTGTCTGTCTGTCTGTCTGTCTGTCTGTCTGTCTGTCTGTCTGTCTGTCTGTCTGTCTGTCTGTCTGTCTGTCTGTCTGTCTGTCTGTCTGTCTGTCTGTCTGTCTGTCTATCTATCTATCTATCTATCTACAGTATCTCTCTATCTATCTATCTATCTATCTGTCTATCTATCTATCTATCTATCTATCTATCTATCTATCTATCTATCTATCTATCTATCTATCTATCTATCTATCTGTCTGTCTATCTATCTCTCTGTCTATCTATCTATCTGTCTATCTATCTATCTATCTATCTATCTATCTATCTACTACCACGTGGTTTCCAGTCGAGTTAAACCTGTGCAGCTGCATATCAATGAAGTGTGGATGCGAACGCATATTTAAAACAAACTGAACAAAAGCTCCCAACTTCCCCTGGGGGTGGGATCATGTTAAGCCTCTCCTCCATTTAACTGAAATAAACTCTCACACTCTCGCATAAATCTCCACTCTACGTGTGAACCGCCGCTGTCTGATGAGCATCTGGTCCAACGTCTGCTGTCTGATTAATGGATTCCCGGAGAAACTTTAGTTTTCATTTAAAATCCCACATCTTCACTACTGGACGACTGGAGCAGGACGTGAATTATAATTCCTTCACTGTTGAACGGTTGGCTTGCAAGCTGAGCAGCGCCGGAAAGTGTGAAAGACACCCTATGCATGCGTAGGTGTGGTGTGTGTGTGTGTGTGTGTGTGTGTGGAAGCGAAGTGTGTGTGTGTGTATATGATGTGTAATATATTCATAATATATTCAGCCCTTACTCATCCCTCGATCTATACTCTACTAGCCCGGCTGGTAAGAATCGCGAGGCGCTACATAAATTCCACGCTCTTGTAGACTTTTGACCTCCTTGCTTCCCCCCCGACGCCGTTTTAAAGAGTCACTATTCACCGTTAAAGTTTAAGGACAGGAACAGCTCCCCCTCTGGCCAAACACCTGGTACTGCAACACTCGCTTCTGATTGGTTGAAATTGGTGCCGACAGACAGGCGGCGTCACTTAGAAATATGTGACTGATGTTAAGTTTTTGTCAGCTTGAGATTTTTGCATTTTCTTATACTTTAAAGCTGTGTGTGTGTGTGTGTGTGTGTGTGTGTGTGTCTATGTGTGTGTGTGTTTGTGGGGTGGGGGGTATTAACTTGCAGGACAGAACAGCAAATGGTCAACGACGTTCTCCGCAGGGCCACCAGCACCACCCGAGTCCTGAGTCAGGTCCGTACACAGCAGAACCACAGAACCACCGGGCCGCTCCAGTAGAACAGACCCATCATAGATCTATACTCTATAGATCCGCTCCCCACAGATATGTCAGCTGCTCTGCTATTGGTCGATAGAAACCAGTACGCGTGGCTAGGTTCTAGAATAAGGGCTGTGGTCGTAGTTCCCGCAACAAGAGATCTGAATTCTGATTCTAAATGTGTGAATCAAAACTCTCAATTATTGGATAATTTTAATAAGACGAGAGTTGTTGTCTGGGGCGTGCAAGACTGACTCTCTCTCTCTCTCTCCCTCCCTCTCTATATCTTATCCCTATGTCTCTCACCTTCTCTCTCTCTCTCTCTATATATCTCTTACCCTCTCTCTATATATCTTATCCCTATGTCTCTCATCCTCTCTCTCTATATATCTTATCACAATGTCTCTCACCTTCTCTCTCTCTCTCTATATATATCTCTTACCCTCTCTCTATATATCTTATCACAATGTCTCTCTCTCCCTCCCTCTCTATATCTTATCCCTATGTCTCTCACCTTCTCTCTCTCTCTCTATATATATCTCTTACCCTCTCTCTATATATCTTATCACAATGTCTCTCACCCTCTCTCTATATATCTTATCCCTATGTCTCTCATCCTCTCTCTATATCTTATCACAATGTCTCTCTCTCCCTCCCTCTCTATATCTTATCCCTATGTCTCTCATCCTCTCTCTCTATATATCTTATCACAATGTCTCTCACCCTCTCTCTATATATCTTATCCCTATGTCTCTCACCCTCTCCATATCTTTTCACAATGTCTCTCTCTATCTTATCCGTGTCTCTCACCCTCTCTCTCTCCATATCTTATCACAATGTCTCTCACCCTCTCTCTCTATATCTTATCCCTATGTCTCTCTCTCTCCATCTTATTCCTACGTCTCTGTCCTTCTCTCTCTCTCCCTCTCTCTCTCTCTCTCTTGCTCACTACCTCTCTCTCTCTCTCTCTCTCTCTTTATCTCTTCTAAGAGCGGTGATGCGTCCTGCTGATCGATCAGCCTGCACCCGGGGGAAGCCAAGCAGAGTAGACTGCAATAACCTTTAAGAAAGTAGCCGGTTTTTAAAGAATTAATTCACCCTTCACCCGATTGGACGGGACGCCTGGCAGCAGGGGGGTGGGGGCAGCAGGGGGGAGGGGGCGGGGCTATGCGTGATGGGATTGGCCCATGGCAGAGTGCAGCTTGTGTTCCAGAGAGGAGGCCATCGCTTAGCGTGAGCTGACAGTGAATCTCTGAGACGGCCGCTCGGCCCCCCGCGTTACGACCCATCAATCACCTCCAGGACTCAGGCTCAAGGTCAGGTCTGGTGAGGAGCAGGAGGAGGAGGAGGAGGAAGAGGAGAAGCGGGTGGAGGAAGAGGAGCAGGAGGAGGAGGCTGAGGAGCAGGAGGAGGAGTAGGGGGACAAGGAGCAGGAGAGGAGGCAGAAGAGGAGGAAGAGGAGGAGGAGAAAGAGGAGGAAGACGATGAGGAAGAGGAGAAGGAGGAAGAGTAGGAGGAGGAGGGGCAGGAACACCGCCTCCAAATTACTTACTGTACTTTGAAGACAGGAAAGTGTCGACATAATTCGGGAGAAAGATCTACCAAGTTTTCCTGATAATCTGTCACACGGGATAGGATGCAGAAAATTACAATCTTCCTCACGTTCTCCCCCCCCCCCCAATACAATTACGATAAACGGTAAAGAGGTTTATGTTTTATGACAGCTAGCCAACATCTTATTTATGAGCGCACACTTAGCCCCGACGGCCTCGTAACTCATCGTCGATCGCTAAGCGGCTGCCGCTCGCCAGCCAGTCAGACGTCGGCGCGTCTCTCTTCCTTGCTGCTGAACTCTTCGTGCTCCGAGACGCTGCTTAACATCCTGTTTCAATCAGCCGTACAGCGCCTCTGATCGCTACAACCGCTCCGCAGAGGATTAGCTTCCTATCGAAGCCGCCAAAGCAGAAAATAGCAGCAGCAGCTCTCCGCTCTCCTTGGCAGGACTTCAATATTTACTCCGGTTACGACCGAGTCACAGAGCACAGACCAGACGCTCGGACCGCCAACGTGACTCACAACTCGAGAATTCCCCGGCACCCGACTGGAGGAGCAGGTATGCGGGGGGGGTCAGGGGTCGTCATGTTGCTGTAGTCCAGTGGTTCTCAACCTTTTTGGACACTTTGACATATTTTGAACCATCCTTGAGGACCCCCCCCCCACCACCCCATTCCATATTAGTACATCATATCCAATAATCATAATAGTAATAGTACAATAACATCATGATATAATAGTAGTATAAAAGAAGCAAGAATTCACTAATTCCCAGACAAATCTACATTAATTGTTTCATTTCAAATTTCTAAAAGTTTTTGAACAGTATTCTTTTTATATATATTTGTTAATTTAAAATTCCACAAACCCCCTGCAACTTGGCCCCCGGTTGAGAAACTCTGCCCACAAGTTTAGGCAGCAGGGGGTCGGGGGATCGAACCCAGAACCTTTCGACTGGACACAACATTTAGCAGAATAACCGCAGAGTTAGCAGTTGGAAAACAAGTGTTTTCATTATTTTCGCTGCACACGAGACACGAGTCATAAGTGCCGCGTCGGCGTTCAGCTCAGTACATACATGACCGCGCGTGAAGGCAGGTGTGAGGCTGGTTTCCACGCAGCGTGAGAAAACAAGCCGAGCAACGTCTCCGAGGACAGAACCCGCACGGCCCCCCTAGAGACCTCCAGCGAGGAGGCGAGGAGACGAGGAGGGTTTCACAGCAGGCGGGTCAGAGACGTCTGACAGGGTATTCTGGTACCAGCAGCGGTGAAACGCTGACAAGTGACAGTACCGCGGTCTATTCTAGAACACCCCCCCCCCCCACCCCCCACTGTGGCACCGCCAGCGAGGATAAACTCAGCCCGCCTGTCTAACGCTTGTGACACCCCCCGGCGTCTCGAAGCTAAAGGCTAAAGGCTAGTTCCTGTGATGTGATGTGAGAGCCAGGAAGAGACAGCTCTGTCAGGCGCTCTGCTGGGAGGCTAACAGCTAACAGCTGACAGCTAACAGCTAACGGCTAACAGCTAAGACCTAAGAGGTGGTTCCTGTAACGTGTGAATCAGATGAGCTAAGTGGTCGTTAAGCATCTGTTTGTGGACTGGCGGTTATCGTTAAAGACCCTGGATTCCGTGAGACCAATACATCATCTGAAATATTACACGCCAGGACAAAACACAGAGACTGCAATGGAAGGACAGAGAAAAACTCAATGAATTGTAAGTCACAGCTGCTGATACATGTGAAGGGACTGCAGTCCAGTTGAACAGCGCTCAGGGTTAATGGGCTGTAACTGCAGCAAACTCACAGTGGACCAAACTTCTGGTTTTTCCGATTTCTTCCTAAGACACACGGCCGTTCCCTCTCTGTCTCTATCTCTTCCAGCCCACACTCCGCCAGAACACCGCCTCGGAATTAAAGAAATCTTCAGACTATGAAGAGAATAAATCTTAAAACACGAGGGAAACACGAAGGACAAGCTGTTGTTTTCCAGTGAAAGTATTTCGCACCGATTTCATGTTCACGTTTACAACAAATGCAAATTTACATTTACGTTTTTATCCAAAGTGACTTACAAAGAGTACATTTGTTGAAGGAGAGACAGCAATATGTCACAGTGGTACATAAAGATAAGAATAGAACAGGTTTCAAGCATAATTGCTAAGTTGCCTGCATAAGTGCCGTTCTGAGTGCACGACCAACAACATAAAGATGCATTATTTCTGCATACGTTCAGTTAAGTGCTGCTGGTGAAAGTGTTGGTGCACTGGGGAGTAACACTGGTGTGAGCAGCTCTGCCTCACAGCAGCTCTCTGACGTGACGAAGCTCCCAGCTGGAGAGACGCAGGTTGAAGACTTCGTGCTGCAGACGACGTGATGATGAGGAACTACACATCGAGCCGTGTGGATCGGCTGTTTGGCCGCACAGCCTCCTCCGAGACCGAGAAGAGATCCCAGACACCCTAGTCACTGGGACTATATTTCCAGGCCTGAATGATGTTCCCAGTCTGGCCCTAAATTGTACAATGGCTGTACACTTTACACTTTACTGGACAGTAGTGACTAAAACCAATCATAATCAAATGCAGGAGCAATTATGTAATATGATAAAGAGTAGATATATTTATATAGTCTTACAGTTACAACCGGCCCTTTGAGGGCAACTATAATGCTGATGTGGCCCGGGATGAAATTGAGTTTGACACCCCAGCTGTAGACTGAAGACTTCTCACGTGGGACAGCAACAACAACAACAACAACAACAACAACAACAACAGCGGTTTGTTTGCGGATGAGGTAACCGGGTGACACTGCCCCCCCCCAAGAGGCACCCGGTTGGTTGCCATGACAACTGACGGTGTTCCACTCACGGCCAAGTGTTGGTCTGAGGTAACGTTTCATTGACAATAAAGAGCCAAATTATTTTAATCTGAGTTTTATGGGGAGATCAGATATATACAGTATATATATAATATATACTGTATATATATATATATAATATATACTGTAACTATAACCCCCTGCAGGGGTAATACATGTCAATCAAGCAAACTGCCTTTTGTAATGTTCATAATGTTAGCCTCTTACAATATATATTATAGTTTATATTAGTTTCTCTGCATGGAGACCTATACAACTGCAGCAAACTCACAGTGGACCAAACTTCTGGTTTTCCGATTTCTTCCTAAGACACACGGCCGTTCCCTCTCTGTCTATCTCTTCCAGCCCACACTCCGCCAGAACACCGCCTCGGAATTAAAGAAATCTGCAGACTATGAAGAGAATAAATCTTAAAACACGAGGGAAACACGAAGGACAAGCTGTTGTTTTCCAGTGAAAGTATTTCGCACCGATTTCATGTTCACGTTTACAACAAATGTACATTTACATTGAGGGCATTTGGCAGATGTTTTTATCCAAAGTGACTTACAAAGAGTACATGTGTTGAAGGAGAGACAGCAATATATCACTGTGGTACATAAAGATAAGAATAGAGCAGGTTTCAAGCATTCATAGTTGCCAGGATAAGTGCCGTTCTGAGTGCACGACCAACAACATAAAGATGCATTATTTCTGCATACGTTCAGTTAAGTGCTGCTGGTGAAAGTGTTGGTGCACTGGGGAGTAACACTGGTGTGAGCAGCTCTGCCTCACAGCAGCTCTCTGACGTGACGAAGCTCCCAGCTGGAGAGACGCAGGTTGAAGACTTCGTGCTGCAGACGACGTGATGATGAGGAACTACACATCGAGCCGTGTGGATCGGCTGTTTGGCCGCACAGCCTCCTCCGAGACCGAGAAGAGATCCCAGACACACACACAGAGAGAGAGAGAGAGAGACATGACGGGGTCACACACACACACACACACAACACACACACACTTAAGTTATTTTTTGTAATTAGTTCATTTAATATATAATTAGTTCGATTTAAATGATTTTAACATCGCTCCATAATTTCATTTTGTATTATAATTATTAACTTGAAAGACTAAAATACTTAGTGGGTTGGATTCACCTGGTATGACTCTGACGATCAAAGCTTCTTCTCCAGATTCCAGATGAATTATTTAATTTCCATGAGGTGACCGTCGCTCATCCAGAAATGATGTCTAGAACCTCTTCAAACCTCTGCAATCAGCAACAGGTCGGTAAAGTGAATTNGTAAGTTCATATTAAATATGTGACGGAATGACAATGAAAATGTGTCTATTGGTAAAAGAACAGAAATCTGTAATTTACTTCTAATAATGTTATGAAGCATTATTGTGGATTCAGAACACACCCCTACAGTCCTGAGTTTATTAGCCGTTTTGAGACGTATCTTCATCAAGTTTTTTACGTTCAGTGGGTGCGTAGCGGAGATCCTGTTGTCCCTCGCTGTTATGATTTTAATTCCTATTGATTGCTGCTGATTAAATTCCTATCGATTTTGGAACCCTATGTTGTCTGGTTATGTTTTTTAAATATAGGCTGGTTAACACTATTATTGTCTCCTGTCCTGTTCCATTTTCAAGATGAGATAATACCTGTATTGATCCTCAAGGTAATCAATAAATGATCTCAGAGCAACAGAAGCACACAGAGGAGGAGAAGCTAGTTAATAAAACACACACATCCCAGCCAGACGGAATAAAACTACACCGGATGCTTAGCGAATACGCAGTGATAAATAAAATAAATCCTACAGTTTGGAGGAGTATGTTTTAAGAGCAGAGCCCTTAATAGCACCGTGAGCCACTTCCTGATTACCCTGCGACATCATTGGCTGATTCATCACACAGAATTATGAAGCCCTATAAAAGCCAGAGTCCGACCAGGGACCGTGTGCATTTTATTGCAAACAGCAGAAGCGCGTGCCCACAGCCAACACAACAATTAAAGCGGATAAATTAGCTGGGTGGCTGCTGCACCCATTCACTCATTCGTCTTAATGATTACACCTCTAGCACTTCTCTTTACTCCATCATCGGTATTAAGCTCATATCATCCTCATGTGGCGAGAGACACCAGAGAGAAGCCAATCTTCAGTACAAAGGTTGGACTCGGCTAAAGCTAGGTTTAGTTGGCTCGATCCCCAACGCCCACAGTCTATCTGCTAGCAAGATGCCTAGCCTGACCCACCTGCTGCTTAGCAACACGTACATGGAACATACAAACACGTGCTAGTAGGGATCCAAGAGGGGGTGGGATCCAAGCCCTGGCTAGGGTAAGTGGGTTCAGGAGGAGAGGTGGTGGGGGGTAAAGGGGGGTAAAGGGGGGAAGCTATGCAGAGTCCAGGTGAACTCTGAACAGGTGAGTCTTGAGTCTCTTGGCGAGTTGAGGAACTTAACGTTCCTCCTCTGCAGATGACCAGAGCAAACGAAAACCTCTTCGACTGAACTCTACTGAACTCTGAAGACACATCATCACCTAGAAGATCCTTCTGCCAGCATTGTACTCCAGGAATGAGTTTATGCTCAGAACTCCACCGAACCAAATCCACCTCCTCCTCCTCCTCTTCCCCCGTTCTTCCTCTCTCTGTTGTATACCAGGGGTCTTCCTCGCTCTGCTACCTCTGGACACCTGAGAGAAGAGAGAGGTGGAGAGAGAGAGAGGAGAGAGAGAGAGGAGAAAGAGAGAGAGAGAGAGAGAGAGAGAGAGAGAGAGAGAGAGAGAGAGAGAGAGAGGGAGAGAGAGAGAGAGAGAGAGAGAGAGAGAGAGAGAGAGGAGAGAGAGAGAGAGAGAGAGAGAGAGAGAGAGAGAGGAGAGAGAGCGTAAATGGAAGTTTTCATGACGTAATGGACCATATGGCTCACGCTGAGAGTTAAAGGGCCTGCAAGTGTTCATTAAGAAGATGGGGTGCTTTTTCTGCGGTTGGCTCTGTCGTGCTGTCTGTCTCTCTCTCTGTCTCTGTCTGTCTCTGTCGTCTCTGTCTCTCTCTTTCTGTCTCTCTCTCTCTGTCTCTCTCTCTCTCTGTCTTGTCTCTCTCTGTCTCTGTCTCTGTCTCTCTGTCTCTCTCTGTCTCTCTCTCTTCTGTCTCTCTCTTCTCTCTCTCTCTCTCTGTCTCTGCTCTGTCTCTCTCTCTCTGTCTCTGTCTGTCTCTCTCTGGTTCTCTCTCTCTCTCTCTCTCTCTCTCTCTCTCTCTCTTTCTCTCTCTCTCTTCTCTCTCTCTCTCTCTCGTCTCTGTCTCTCTCTCTCTCCTCTCTCTCTTCTCTCTCTCTCTCTCTCTCTCTCTCCTTCTCTCTCTCTTCTGTCTCTCTCTCTCTCTCTCTCTCTCTCTCTCTCTCTCTCTCTCTCTCTCTCTCTCTCTCTCTCTCTCTCTCTCTCTCTGTGTGTGTCTCTGATCTCTTCTCGGTCTCGGAGGAGGCTGTGCGGCCAAACAGCCGATCCACACGGCTCGATGTGTAGTTCCTCATCATCACGTCGTCTGCAGCACGAAGTCTTCAACCTGCGTCTCTCCAGCTGGGAGCTTCGTCACGTCAGAGAGCTGCTGTGAGGCAGAGCTGCTCACACCAGTGTTACTCCCCAGTGCACCAACACTTTCACCAGCAGCACTTAACTGAACGTATGCAGAAATAATGCATCTTTATGTTGTTGGTCGTGCACTCAGAACGGCACTTATGCAGGCAACTTAGCAATTATGCTTGAAACCTGCTCTATTCTTATCTTTATGTACCACAGTGATATATTGCTGTCTCTCCTTCAACACATGTACTCTTTGTAAGTCACTTTGGATAAAAACGTAAATGTAAATTTGCATTTGTTGTAAACGTGAACATGAAATCGGTGCGAAATACTTTCACTGGAAAACAACAGCTTGTCCTTCGTGTTTCCCTCGTGTTTTAAGATTTATTCTCTTCATAGTCTGCAGATTTCTTTAATTCCGAGGCGGTGTTCTGGCGGAGTGTGGGCTGGAAGAGATAGAGACAGAAGGAACGCCGCCGAGTGTGGGCTGGAAGAGAATGGACTAGGCTGAAGAATGAAGGGATGCAAGGCTCGTAATCATGGCTGTGTCTGTGGATAGAAAATCGGAATAAACCAGAAGTTCTGGTGGTCCACTTCTGTGAGATCGATTACACTGCGCTAACCGTCCCCGGGGGGTGTAACCCTGTAGCGGTCTGTTCACTGGATGGACGGTGTCTGGTCCGAATCAGCGCCCGTGTCGTGTGGACTTACTCATAGTATCTCATCATTACCCTATGCTCTGTTGTGTTTTGTCATGGCGCCTAGTTCCTCATGATTAGTATAAAACTACTTTGTACTATGTAATGCTCTATCCCTTCCTTTCACTATCTCCTCTCTCTCTCTGACTCTCGTCAATCTTCTCCCACACACACACACACACACACACACACACACACACACTTAAGTTATTTTTTGTAATTAGTTCATTTAATATATAATTAGTTCATTTAAATGATTTTAACTCGCTCCATATTTCATTTTTGTATTATAATTATTAACTTGAAAGACTAAAATACTTAGTGGGTTGGATTCACCTGGTATGACTCTGACGATCAAAGCTTCTTCTCCAGATTCCAGATGAATTATTTAATTTCCATGAGGTGACCGTCGCTCATCCAGAAATGATGTCTAGAACCTCTTCAAACCTCTGCAATCAGCAACAGGTCGGTAAAGTGAATGTAAGTTCATATTAAATATGTGACGGAATGACAATGAAAATGTGTCTATTGGTAAAAGAACAGAAATCTGTAATTTACTTCTAATAATGTTATGAAGCATTATTGTGGATTCAGAACACACCCCTACAGTCCTGAGTTTATTAGCCGTTTTGAGACGTATCTTCATCAAGTTTTTTACGTTCAGTGGGTGCGTAGCGGAGATCCTGTTGTCCCTCGCTGTTATGATTTTAATTCCTATTGATTGCTGCTGATTAAATTCCTATCGATTTTGGAACCCTATGTTGTCTGGTTATGTTTTTTAAATATAGGCTGGTTAACACTATTATTGTCTCCTGTCCTGTTCCATTTTCAAGATGAGATAATACCTGTATTGATCCTCAAGGTAATCAATAAATGATCTCAGAGCAACAGAAGCACACAGAGGAGGAGAAGCTAGTTAATAAAACACACACATCCCAGCCAGACGGAATAAAACTACACCGGATGCTTAGCGAATACGCAGTGATAAATAAATAGATCCTACATTTGAGAGGTATGTTTTAAGAGCAGAGCCCTTAATAGCGCCGTGCAGCCACTCCTGATTACCCGGCGACATCATTGGCTGATTCATCACACAGAATTATGAAGGCCCCTATAAAAGCCAGAGTCCGACCAGGGACCCGTGTGCATTTTATTGCAAACAGCAGAAGCGCGTGCCCACAGCCAACACAACAATTAAAGCGGATAAATTAGCTGGGTGGCTGCTGCACCCATTCACTCATTCGTCTTAATGATTACACCTCTAGCACTTCTCTTTACTCCATCATCCGGTATTTAAGCTCATATCATCCTCATGTGGCGAGAGACACCAGAGAGAAGCCAATCTTCAGTACAAAGGTTGGACTCGGCTAAAGCTAGGTTTAGTTGGCTCGATCCCGAACGCCCACAGTCTATCTGCTAGCAAGATGCCTAGCCTGACCCACCTGCTGCCTTAGCAACACGGACATGGAACATACAAACACATGCTAGTAGGGATCCAAGAGGGGTGGGATCCAAGCCCTGGCTAGGGTAAGTGGGTTCAGGAGGAGAGGTGGTGGGGGGTAAAGGGGGGTAAAGGGGGGAAGCTATGCAGAGTCCAGGTGAACTCTGAACAGGTGAGTCTTGAGTCTCTTGGCGAGTTGAGGAACTTAACGTTCCTCCTCTGCAGATGACCAGAGCAAACGAAAACCTCTTCGACTGAACTCTACTGAACTCTGAAGACACATCATCACCTAGAAGATCCTTCTGCCAGCATTGTACTCCAGGAATGAGTTTATGCTCAGAACTCCACCGAACCAAATCCACCTCCTCCTCCTCCTCTTCCCCCGTTCTTCCTCTCTCTGTTGTATACCAGGGGTCTTCCTCGCTCTGCTACCTCTGGACACCTGTAAATAAGTCAGCATTCACTCATATTTGTCAGAAGAACCCAAAAGAGACCGGTGAGTGAAAGTAGGTTGGATAGGTCATCAATCCCTCCTTCAGGAGGTAGGAGGCAGCCGGCCAGGTTCAGCATCGTCACACTTATCGGTTCTGACCCGCGGGGCTGTGCAGTCTGCATCTTTATAAAAGAATAATAAAGTGCCGTACTTGCCAGCGTTTCGCTCGGGGAGGGGGAGGGGGCTGGGGGGGAGTGGGATGTTTTGCTGCGGAAGGACGTTGTGTTGCCGTGGTAACCCCCACATCAGCACCGCCGGCCCATTACGGCTGCAATTGACGGCGCTGGGTCCTCGCTGAGCGGAGGAGGAGCAGAGGTAGTCCCACAGGTGCTGTCGGGATGTAAACGGGTTCCAGGAGAACAACGCCGGCGGCAATTAAAAGTCCTCAAAGTGTCCGCGAGCGGCCATGTTGGGACGCACTGGGACCCATCAGACCGCCGCACTGGGAGGAGACAGAACCACATGGTACCGGTGTGATACCGGCAGGATACAATAGCAGAATGTTACGACGACACCAGAACAGAACCAGTGGTTCGTCACACCTGAGCAATACGAAAGGAGAAATATATAAACATAATTTCACACTCCAAACTTTGCACAACTGAACCTCTGTTGTTCAGGGAACAGCAACTTAGAAGAAGAAGAAGTCTATTCTGGATTCAAGGAAATATTTTATATAAATATATTATGATAGTTCTTGTTGTTATGTGCAGGAGCCTCAGAGTGACTCAGTCTCTATGGGCCCCATACACACAAATAAGGTTAGCAGTGATTTTCTGCATTTAGTGGACGCATTACGTCCAAATACATCAATACGGCTTAGATCAATAGAGTAGATCAGTTTAAATATGTGCTGTGTGTGTGTGTGAGGGAGAGAGATATATAAACATATATCTATATTTGTCAGAGAGAGAGAGAGAGAGAGAGAGAGAGAGAGAGAGAGAGAGAGAGAGACATCGAGTGAGAAGTAGCTTCAGTGTCCATTTGGACCAGACAGATGCCATTGTCATGTTTTCCTATCGCCATGGAGACGAGGTTGACCGCTGGTTGCCCCGAGCACGGCGCACCTGTCCTAGCGCAGACATGTGGCTCTCACCTTTATCAGTCTACACAACAACAACAACAAGGAACGCTGGCCTGCATCGATTCTCATTGGACGACTTCCACGTCTGTATCCCAAACATTCAATGGCCGTCATGCACATTCTGCTGAGCATCGCCACTTTTCATTTCACTGCCTATCCTGTATGTGACAAATAAAGTTCTTGAATCCTGAATCTTGAACGTCAACATGGAGGACCTCACTCCGCCAGAGCAGTGACTCAACTGCCTTCATCACCTCCTCGTCTGTCCAACATCCATCCTGCCATACATCCATCTGCTTCTCCATCCATCCCTCCAGCAGAAGTACACCACTTTGCGCTCTCCAGCCTTACTTTCCTCTAAAGCCCTCACATAACAGAGCCAGCGTTCCGTCCACCGCTGAACAACCTCAATTTGACACGAATGCGGCGGCAATCTCAGCTTTAGACGAGCCGGCCGCCGGGAGTTCAACTACCAACCCGGGGGACTTGTTAGTTCTTCAGACGGGTGTGTGTGTGTGTGTGTGTGTGTGTGTGTGTGTGTGTGTGTGTCTGTGTGTGAAAGGAAGGTTGGCAGATGATTGGAGGAGCCCAGAAGCCTATTTCATGTCTGAACACCGAGGCAGCTGCAGCACAGGCTTTGAGATGGTGCTCAGTTATTGTCCTTAAACAAGACTCAACGGTAGGTAGAGAGGCTGTAGAGAGAGAGAGAGAGAGAGAGAGAGAGAGAGACAGATAGAGAGACAGAGAAAGACAGAGAGCGAGACAGAGAAAAAAAAAGAGAGACAGAGACAGAGACAGAGACAGAAAAGGGAAAGAGAGACTTAGACAGAAACAGAGAGAGGGAAAGAGAGGGAGAGAGACAGACAGACAGACACAGTTCTTTAAAAATCATTATTGTGCCTATAATTCCCATAGTTTTAACGTAGATCTACATCAAATAGATGTGAGTAACACAGATCTTCATCTTCATAGCATAGATCCTCATCACATAGATCAGCCTCACAGATGAAGCAGACAGTTTATGCCTCCCACAAGACCAGTAGCCACAGTTTTTCTGGGCCTGCCTATCGCCTTTCTTAATGTCCGCGGACGCTCTGCTCCGAGGAGATAGGGAGGAAGACACACCAGGCAATATGCTGCCGCTGGCTACGATTACCAGGACACGTCTTAGTTTAGCGGGACACCCTGGAAAACTCGACTTTTTTTTAAATTTCGATAGGGGGAAGGAATGTCCATTAGAGACAGATGAATAGATCAATGGTTTTAGATGCGGTGCTGATGTCGCCTTTGTGTCAGGAAAACACTGGTATTTATTTATTTGGTTTCGTAAAACAGTTATGCGGACATAAACAGTTTCTGAGGACATTTAATTTGCTCAGAGTGGACGTGCTAGAATTACAAATGAGTCGCTGGTAAACTGATCACGTTTCACTCGGAGGCCGAGGACAGGAGTTTATGTTCCTGGACGGTGTTGCGTGACAGACGTTATTTAGATGAAGTGTTAAAGCGAGACGGTGATGGATGTCTCGGGCTAATTGTACGGCCGACATCCGTCAGCCGTCTGCTTCACGTTCGCAGGCTGTCGAGAAAACACACCGGGTACGCGGGTACTCTGCTAAATAGAAACGCAGTATTAGAGCGATCCGTCACAGTAATGGTGACAGCAGAACACACAGACAATACGGTTGCCGTCGATAAATCTTTGGAGGAGAAGGAGGAGGAGGAAGGAGCAAATGTAAGAATAATAACGACGAGAAACGAATTAGGAGACAACATGAAACAAGGCATGTCCTGAATCCTGGTGCTGGAGGTGGTTTCAAGACGTGTCCCGACAGAACCGAACCGTCAATCATCGTCGCCATCGATCATATCGTCCTGCGATACGATCGATGTGTAAAAGTCCAAGCGACGAAATAAACATTTAAAAAGACAAACATGCGTGACTATTGTGTGTTTCAATACAGACATGTTCACAGCATTGGACCTGATCAGTGCTTTAATGCTGCTAAAAATAAAATGTGGATTTATGAATGGACTGTATATAGGCTCTATTGGTAGAATCTGTTATTTTATTTGTATTACTCTACTGTTGATTTCTCTATTGTACTGTATTGCTATGCAACCTGGCACACACAAGAATTTCCTTCAGGATTAATAAAGTTCTATCTTATCTTAATGACAATAGTCGATATTAGCCTCTAGGTTTATTGCCGTATGTCTTATTACGATTATTATTATTATTATTATTATATCATAGACTATATAGACAATAGTTTAACACACAACACATGCATTAATGTCGTATTGTTCGCTATAACTTCGTAAAGTAGTTGATATTAGCCTCTAGGTTTACTGCCGTATGTCTTATTATTATTATTATTATTATTATTATTATTATATCATAGACTATATTTTATACAATATTTGATACACACAACACATGTATTAATGTCGTATTGTTCGTTATAAGTTCGTAAAGCTCAGCGCTCACCAGGTCGCACCTGTCATCCTGCACGCGACGCGGCGGCTAAAACTCCCGCGTCTGGGACGGAGCGGAGCTCGCGCTGAACACACTCCACATTTCCCGCGCGAGGGGGATTCTCACGCGCCGAGCCGTCCGTCCAGGAGGAGCAGGAGGACAAGGAGGAGCAGGAGGAGACCAGGAGGACCAGGAGGAGACCAGGAGGACCAGAGGAGAACCAGGAGAGGACCAGGAGGAGCGTCCGGACCAGGAGAGGAGCACACCACGTGTCACCTCACCTGGACCTACGGGACACTCGTCTCGCGCCAAACCAGCACGCGACGGCGGGACGCTCCGGTCGGCGCGCGCTGGTCCCGTCCAGCAGTACAGGTGAGGTCTTCAGGTGTTGTTGTTGTTGTTGTTGTTTGTTGTTTGTTGACAGTTTAGCGAGGAGGACGTCGAGTCTTCCGGTCTGAGGTCTGGTGGCGGGAGAACACACACACACAGGACGAGAGAGCACGAGCTGGTGGCGGAGTGGCGGGAGATGCTTGCTGTAGCCCGCGGTGCTGCGCGTGCCTGACTTGAGGAGGAGGAGGGGGGGAGTGGGGGCGTGTCCCTGCAGGGTGGGATGGGAGGTGGGCGGGGTTAAAGATGCCCAAATCGAAAATAAATAAATTCGAAATAAAAACACACAAGTACGTCGTGTGTGTGTGTGTGTGTGTGTGTGTGTGTGTGTGTGTGATTTAACACATTGAGCCAGAGTTCTCTAATAATAACATTACATTTCAATGTCATCAGTGTAATTCGGTTTTTAATTGTATTTTTGCAGCGTCACTCGTAAAAGGAAGTGAGAGACAGACTCTCAAACTGTTTCTTGATGTTTTAAAAAAAAGTCATTTGCAGAGACTCTGCCCCCAGAGCCCCTTATGGCTGCTGTGCTGCTGAAACTCCGCCCCCAAGCCAGTACACCTGCTATTGGACCACACTGAGACTCCGCCCCCCAAGGCCTGCTATGTGACTACACTGAGACTCCACCCCCCCCCAAGCCCTGTATGCCTGCTATGTGGCTACACTGAGACGCCGCCCCCCAGGCCTGCTATGTGGCAACATTGAGACTCCGCCCCCCAAGGCCTGCTAATGTGACTAACTGAGGACTCCGCCCCCCGAAGGCCTGCTATGTGACTACACTGGAGGCTCCGCCCCCCAAGGCCCTGCTATGTGGACTACACTGGCGACTCCGCCCCCCAGCCTGCTATGTGACTACCACTGAGACTCCGCCCTGCCCAGGCCTGCTATGTGGACTACACTGAGACTCCGCCCCCCCAGGCCTGCTATGTGACTACACTGAGAACTCCGCCCCCCCCAAGCCCTGTACGGCCTGCCATGTGACTACACTGTGTTTGTGTGTATGTGTGTGTGGTGTGTATGGTTATGTGTGTATGTGTTATGGTGTGTGTGTGTATGTGTGTGTGTGTGTGTAGTGTGTGGTGTGTGTGTGTATGTGATGTGTGTGTGTATGTATGTGTGTGTGTATGTATGTGTGTGTGTGTATGTGTGTGTGTGTGTATGTGTGTGTGTGTGTGTGTGTGTATGTGTGTGTGTGTGTTGTATGTGTGTGTGTGTGTGTATGTGTATGTGTGTGTGTATGTATGTGTGTGTGTATTGTATGTGTGGTGTGTATGTGTGTGTGTATGTATGTGTGTGTGTGTGTGTGTGTGTGTATGTGTGTGTATGTGTGTGTATGTATGTATGTGTATGTGTGTGTGTATGTATGTGTGTGTGTGTGTGTGTGTGTATATGTGTGTGGGACAACTTCTCCCGTGGTACAGGCGACCGTGGTTACCTGGGTTACGCCAACGCCGCAAATCCCCTGACGCACGGTTTTCGGCCGCGTCTGCAATCTCACTGCAGCTGTGTTTTATGTGTTTTATGTTTTGTGTTTTGTGTTCTGTTCTCCAGATCAATGTGCCGAACACGATGGAGGAGGATCATAAATTATTCATCTTCGTGAGCTTTTATGGGTTTTTTTGGTTTTGTTTTTGTGCCAGAGCTTCACAGCAAACGCGAGCGGTATCTAAAACAAGCAGTTAGGTTTCTTTTCTTTTATGAAGAAACACACACCAACACACGACATCCAATGCCGCCACATTACACCAATGTGTGTGTGTGCATGTGTGTGTGTGCATGTGTGTGTGTGTGGTGTACATGTGTGTGTGGTGTGCTGTGTCAACGGCAATTATGGGAAATGAGCTAAGTTGCCGCCATAGAAGGTGTGAAGAACGAAAGAAAAAACCAAGGACCAAAAAAACATGCTTCATAAATTCCCTAAGAGATATCATATCCAGCGCTCGGACATTTAATGGATTACAATTACCATATGGCCATTAGTGATATTAGAGTGAAGCTTCACTGAAGCCTCCAGCCCTGATGGATCCATATTTTAACGGAGATATCTGCTGTCATTTTAACGGAGCCCATTGACATTATGAATCCCCACCATTACCCAATTACTACCGCGCGTAAATTATCTGCTCAACACTTGAGTTTGCACCAAATTCACACACACACACACACATACACTCTCGCACACACACACACTGACATACACACACACACACACACACACTCTCACACACACTCTCACACACACATACTTATCACATAGATCAGCCTCACAGATGAAGCAGACCAAGGATCACGTATACAGATGTCTGCTGCTCTCTCTCTCTCTCTCCCCCCTTCTCTCTATATTCTTTATCACTCTCTCTCTTTTCTCAATGTGTCTTTCACTCTCTCTATCATCTCTCTATTTTTACCATGCATCTCTCATTCTTTGTCACCATGGCTGTCTCTCTTTCTGCCTCGTTTCTTTTCTGTCTCTTCACTCTCTCCCATTCTGGTTCTGTCTCTCTTTCTAGTATGTGTCATCGCTCTCTCTCTCTCTCTCCTACTCTCCCTCTTTCTCTATAGTATGTGTAATCTCTCTCTCTCTCTCTCTAGTATGTGTAATCTCTCTCTCTCTCTCTCCTACTCTCTTTCTCTATAGTATGTGTAATCTCTCTCTCTCTCTCTCCTACTCTCTCTTTCTCTATAGTATGTGTAATCTCTCTCTCTCTCTCTCTCTTTCTCTATAGTATGTGTAATCTCTCTCTCTCTCTCTCTTTCTCTATAGTATGTGTAATCTCTCTCTCTCTCTCTCTCTCTCTTTCTCTATAGTATGTGTAATCTCTCTCTCTCTCTTTCTCTATAGTATGTGTAATCTCTCTCTCTCTCCTACTCTCCCTCTTTCTCTATAGTATGTGTAATCTCTCTCTCTCTCTCTCTATAGTATGTGTAATCTCTCTCTCTCTCTCTCCTCTCTTTCTCTATAGTATGTGTAATCTCTCTCTCTCTCTCTCCTACTCTCTCTTTCTCTATAGTATGTGTAATCTCTCTCTCTCTCTTTCTAGTACTCTGTCTCTCTAGTATGTGTAATCTCTCTCTCTCTCTCTCTCTCTCTAGTATGTGTAATATCTCTCTCTCTTTCTCTATAGTATGTGTAATCTCTCTCTCTCTCTGTCTCTCCCTCCCTCTTCAACTCATCTCTGATTCTCTCTCCCCAGTCTCTCACTCCATCACTCTGTTTCTTGGATATGAATATAAATCATATCTCTCGCCGCCGGACATAAATCCATGTCCTCGCAAACCAAACAACGTCTCTGTAAACAGAACACATCTGTTGGTGTGTTGACTAACACCATAAACACACACACACACGTGCACACACAAAAACACACACACACACACACACTCAGATAAGCGCAGGTGTGTACTCTAAGCAGCCCCACTAGCGCTGGGCGCTACACGCTAGCTGGATCTGATAAGCTAATCGCCGCTTGCCGCTAACCAAGGTCATGTGGGTAAAGTGGGCGTCGCCTGACTATTGAATGCATTCAATTAGAGCGTCGGGGGGGTAGAACAACGTGAAGAAAATACAATCAGCCTCTCCTGGGGGGGGGGGGGAGGGAGGGAGGAGTGAGGGAGGGAGGGGAGGGAGGAGGGAGGGGAGGGAGGAGGGAGGGAGGGGAGGCGGCACACAGAGAGGTGAACGACAGGCGAACAATATTGACGAGGCATCAGACGTCTCAGGATATTCCTCCACCCAATACCTCACTATTGACAATCTGCCGAAACTGCTGGGAGGGGAAAACTCCTGGAATAAACTGATGAATGGTCGTTAGTGTGGGTATGATGTTTCTCCCTAACGGAGAGAGAGAGAGAGAGAGAGAGAGAGAGAGAGAGAGAGAGAGAGAGAGGGCCCGGCCCCACTCCAGAACCGTCGAGTACGTCCGACAGAACGCCTGGCTGTGCAGTAATGGACACCAGCGGCAGGTCAGGGGGAGAGACGTTAGCGGCTAAAACACGATATTGTGCTGACCGAATTCTCTGAAGAACGCTCGCATCATGTTGCAATATCGAGAAGTTAATACAAGACGGTTTTAGGACTACGCTAACACAAAAAACCCCAAAATACAGATTTTTTGAAAAACCCCTAGCTAGCGCTCGCCGTCCCCTCCGCTGGGGGTGGGGGGGTTGGCAGTCTGCTCGGTCCCAGAACCGTTTTATCGGGCCGGGCCAAGGCACAGGGTTTATGCCTCCCACAAGACCAGTAGCCACAGTTTTCTGGCCTGCTATCGCCTTTCTTAATGTCCGCGGACGCTCTGCTCCGAGGAGATAGGGAGAAGACACACCAGGCAATATGCTGCCACTGGCTACGATTACCAGGACACGTCTTAGTTTAGCGGGACACCCTGGAAAACTCGACTTTTTAAAAATTTCGATAGGGGGAAGGAATGTCCATTAGAGACAGATGAATAGATCAATGGTTTTAGATGCGGTGCTGATGTCGCCTTTGTGTCAGGAAAACACTGGTATTTATTTATTTGGTTTCGTAAAACAGTTATGTGGACATAAACAGTTTCTGAGGACATTTCATTTGCTCAGAGTGGACGTGCTAGAATTACAAATGAGTCGCTGGTAAACTGATCACGTTTCACTCGGAGGCCGAGGACAGGAGTTTATGTTCCTGGACGGTGTTGCGTGACAGACGTTATTTAGATGAAGTGTTAAAGCGAGACGGTGATGGATGTCTCGGGCTAATTGTACGGCCGGACATCCGTCAGCCGTCCGCTTCACGTTCGCAGGCTGTCGAGAAACACACCGGGTACGCGGGTACTCTGCTAAATAGAAACGCAGTATTAGAGCGATCCGTCACAGTAATGGTGACAGCAGAACACACAGACAATACGGTGCCGTCGATAAATCTTTGGAGGAGAAGGAGGAGGAGGAAGGAGCAAATGTAAGAATAATAACGACGAGAAACGAATTAGGAGACAACATGAAACAAGGCACAAGGCATGTCCTGAATCCTGGTGCTGGAGGTGGTTTCAAGACGTGTCCCGACAGAACCGAACCGTCAATCATCGTCGTCATCGATCATATCGTCCTGCGATACGATCGATGTGTAAAAGTCCAAGCGACGAAATAAACATTTAAAAAGACAAACATGCGTGACTATTGTGTGTTTCAATTAGAGACATGTTCACAGCATTGGACCTGATCAGTGCTTTAATGCTGCTGAAAATAAAATGTGGATTTATGAATGGACTGTATATAGGCTCTATTGGTAGAATCTGTTATTTTATTTGCATTACTCTACTGTTGATTTCTCTATTGTTGTATTGTACTGTATTGCTATGCAACCTGGCACACACAAGAATTTCCTTCAGGATTAATAAAGTTCTATCTTATCTTAATGACAATAGTCGATATTAGCCTCTAGGTTTATTGCCGTATGTCTTATTACGATTATTATTATTATTATTATATCATAGACTATATAGACAGTAGTTTAACACACAACACATGCATTAATGTCGTATTGTTCGCTATAACTTCGTAAAGTAGTCGATATTAGCCTCTAGGTTTACTGCCGTATGTCTTATTGTTATTATTATTATTATTATTATTATATCATAGACTATATTTTATACAATATTTGATACACACAACACATGTATTAATGTCGTATTGTTCGTTATAAGTTCGTAAAGCTCAGCGCTCACCAGGTCGCACCTGTCATCCTGCACGCGACGCGGCGGCTAAAACTCCCGCGTCTGGGACGGAGCGGAGCTCGCGCTGAACACACTCCACATTTCCCGCGCGAGGGGGATTCTCACGCGCCGAGCCGTCCAGGAGGAGCAGGGGGACCAGGAGGAGACCAGGAGGAGACCAGGAGGACCAGGAGGAGACCAGGAGGAGACCAGGAGGACCAGGAGAGAACCAGGAGAGGACCAGGGACCAGGAGAGGGGAGCACACACACACACAGACACGTCTCTCCTGCTAAAACCAACTCCTCAGCAGCTCTAAATCTACCGAAATAAGATCATAATAATAGCATTTCTCACAAATTGCTCCCTTTTTACCTCTGCTCCGCCATTAAAAAGAAAGTAATCTATTAAAAGGAGGAGAATCTCTCCTTCCGTCACGCCCCACAGAGAGAGACAGAGAGAGAGAGAGAGAGAGAGAGAGAGAGAGAGAGAGAGAGAGAGAGGAGAGATGAGAGAGAGAGAGAGAGAAGGGAGGGGGGGGCGCAAATTAAAGCGATTGGGGTCGCCGTGTCTTGCTGAGTGGCACTACAGCAGCAGACTGACTGACTGGCATCACACTGAGAAACGAGGCACTTATTGTTGTGTGGAGTGTGAATTAACGCGGCGTCTTGAACGGAGAGAGGTTCTGGTCGAGCGTCACGAACCCACCGCCTCGCGTTGGCTTCATTTTAACGGCGAAGTGGTCCAATTACACGCGAGCGCCCGCTCTCCGTAACGGCCGTCAGGTGCTCAAATACGCCGCTTAACAACCCAGGATGATAAAAATGCCTAATGACTTGTATATAATATTCTATATAGATACATGTACATATAATAGATATATTACATGTATCTATATAGATATATGTACATGTACATGTATATGCAGAGGACACTGATGGAGGAACGTTTGATGTCATTAAGCCTCTTAGTGTATTGTTGACCTTACTCTTATGTCTGGTGGCCGCCACTTTGAAATAACGAGCAACGTTTATCTGTCAGCTCGACGCCAGAACTATGTAAATGGGTTCTATCTGGTCAGAAGGATGCCAAACACCGACCACAGGTAGGCTGCACATTCTAGCAGTCGTCCATTCAAGGGGATTGATGAGGAGTCCAAAAAAAAATCATCGTGTCTGATCAAAACACTTAAGAGTTTGTGAGAAATGCCATTTTGTTCTTGTATAGCCCACTGTGTATATGAATGAATGATAATAAACTAAACTTGAAACTTGAAACTTGAAATCTGTCCTCTATTTCAAACTACAAATTAAATAAAGAGGACGGATTTCAAGTTTCAAGTTTTGTTTCTGGTTTATGGTCATTAATTCATCATGCACAGTGGGCTATAACAGGCAAGAACAAAATGGCGTTTCTCACGGACCAAGGTGCTAACACAAAAGAAAGAGCGTACTAAAATACAAGAGCACAGTTAAGAGCACAGTTCGTGACCCTTCATGTGCAGGTACTGATGGCTCACACGTTGTCCAGACCCTGAGCCATGAACTGTTGGGGGCTGTTGGGCGGGAACGGGCCCCCAGACCTCAGGCTGGACGTACCGGGGTCCTAGTGCCCGGCCCCCAGGGTCCACGGAGAGAAGGGCCGGGGTGTACATTTTAATGCCCTCGCTGACAGAATCCGCCACCTCTGTCAGAACATTGATCCGTCCGCACGAGACATCGTACGGAAAGAGAGACCTCTCTCGCTCTCTCTCTCATTATCTGTCAGCCTCTCTCTTTTCTCTCATTCTTTATCAGCCTCTATCTATCAATCAATCTATCGACCTCTCTCTCTCTCTCTCTCTCTCTCTCTCAGTTGCTGTGGACTGATCTCCCCATACATCTACAGATTTCTGAATCATCTGAATCATTCATCACAAGCACATCTTTGCAGCGGCCGGGTGTTAGCGTGTCAGGGTGTTCCATTCCTATTGCCAAAAGGCACCAGGTTTGATCCCCCGTGTCTGTTCTCTACAGCCGGACGCCCGAACCCTTTCCGGTGATGACCGGTATCAGTATTCACGTTCAGTCCCGCTAAATTACCAAAGAAAAAGAGTAAAGTAATTATCTGTTGAATGGGAAGCACTTCCAGAGTTTTTAGGTGTCATTACATTAACTTGGTTAATTCCTGTGACCTCAGTGATCTGCAGCAGCCTTGATCACCCTGGACGAACACTTCCTGATGTCGAGAGATCAGCTGAAGTGGAAAGCACTTCAGTCCTTAAGTACTTTCCACTTAAGTACAGATTTGGCGCCATTTACTTGAGCAATTCCATTATAGCGCACTTATCCAGAGAAGGAGGAGGAATGAATAAAAAAACGAGCTAAACAATTGTAAAATGCAAAATATTTGGCGGGTTATAGTTCCCGAAAAGTTAAAACGGCACGTACTCAAAGACTTCCGAAAAAGAGTTCAGTGGTTCTCCTCGAGGACGGGAGTTCCAGAAGATGTTCTGTGTCCGTACCTACGGCATATCCTACGATGTAGCCTACACGCCATTGTTTGCATTCATACTTCTGTAGCAAGTCTCTTACCACAATGCCACATGAAGTGGCTTTGTTCGGAGCTCCTCCAAGGACACAGGTGGGTTTGTGGCATAAAGTCTGGTTTATTGTCAATGTTGGTAAAATAACATGACATGGAGCAAATGGTCCTCAGCCAGCATGTTAGCGCTTCCCGAGTGTGTGTTGATGGCTGGCTTGTGTACTGATTAGCCAATGCACCACAGGTGTGCAGCCCCTGGGCCAGGTGAGGCCAATAAAGCCAGCCACCACACACACACACACACACTCCCACAGCTACCAAGCAGACCAATCACAGTGCTTGCAGTCTGTGTCGCCCCGATGTGCGATGTCACATGTCTGGAGAGGTGCACCTCAAGCTACGGCGTAGGCAACGTACACCGCAGGTACGCACGCAGACGTGGAAGTTGCACTTAACACTGAAGACCGCGATCTCCAAAGCCTCCACAACGTGACGTGTGTCTGTGTGTGTGTGTGTGTGTGTGCATCATACTTTATGGGAACCCCCCCCCCCCCCCTCCCACCAAACACGTTACGTAAATCCGTCTTCCGCGACTCATCTGATCCGACGTCGAGATGGCTGCGACCCCCGCGGCGGATTAGTCGGCGCGTTTGATGTTTGATGTCTAATTCCGGCTCTCTCTTCACGCACAACAATTTAGACAGATCAGTTCCAACCCCACTTGTAAACAGAACAACAACGGGGGGGGGGGGGGGTGGGGTGGGGGATTCAAATCCGATTAGGAGGTTCTGTGCGAGCGCATCAGATCGTCGGCGTTTCATCTCGCACCCCGGAGATATCTCCTCACAATTCTGCCTCCCGTCGCCGCGGGGGACGAGATAGGAGGAGGGATGCCGAGTCTGACTTCTGTGTTCTGTGTTCTCGCCCGAGTGGCGGAAAATCCACACTCTGATTGCTCCGACGGCGGTCTGAGGGAGGTGCCGCGGCGCGAGCTACTTTATTTAACCTCGGCGCTTTTCTTAAAGTTTGCCGTTCCGAGTCTCTCGGTGAAACTTAGCGAGCGAGAACCACAAACAGTTGATTTGAGAAGTGCTCTCCGCTGCGCAGAGAAATCAGTTAAATGTATGTAATACTTAAATGTTTAAAAGATCTGGTTTTTCGGTCGATTTATCCGTCTAGAAATCCGTCTGCACGTCCTTCCATCTACCTGCAGCTTTTATGTTTTAAGATGTTTGAGAGGGTTCAGTATGATCTGCTCTGTGTGTCTCTCTCTCCCCCCCCTCACTCTCTCCCTCCTCCCCCTCTCTCCCTCTCCCCCTCTCTCTCCCCCTCGCTCGCTCTCTCTCTCCCTCTCTGTCTCTCTCCTTTGTATTCAGCAGGCATCTCCTCTGAGCTTCTCGCTCCGTCCGTTTGTTTGGTTTCCACACTCCTCCCCCGTCCTCCTCTTCCTCCTCCTCCTCCTCCCTCCTGATGCTGCTGCTCTGGGCCCCGTGTTGCACATACAGGTGATGGCCCCAGAGAGAGAGAGAGAGAGAGAGAGAGAGAGAGAGAGAGAGAGAGAGAGAGAGAGGGCCCTGCACACACACACACACACTGGGAGGCCACCACCTGTTTGCGGAGGAGATGAGGAGGTGAGGTCGTTGTCCTCACGTGTCATTCCCTTCACGCTCCGGGACGTACGGGACTCTGATTGGTCCAGAGGAGGCGTTGGCAGAGGCGTGGCCATGGGTTAAACTCTGCTGGGCGGTGGAATGTTAGCTGATCCTGGTTAGCGTCTTTAGCTCCAACTCCACCTCTCTCATCTCCTGCACATTGAACATTTGTATTGTTATTCTAAAGCCTCTCCTGGCTCTCGATGCGACGTCTCCCATGTTCCCTCAAGGGAGACAAGGGAGGAGGAGGTGTGAGGAGCAGCGGGGGGGGGGGAGGGCTTTTTTCAATCAGCTTTGCATCGTGTCGACTTGGGTAGAAAAATGCAAATGAGCGATGTTTACCTGTCCTGCGTCACCTGCATGTTGCCTGAAATGACTGTGACTCTGCACACGATGTATTCCTGAGGCAGATATCAGAGACCAAAGTCCCACTTGAAGCAACTTTTTTTTTTTTTCCCATCTTGTGCTCCAGAAGCCACGTATGAATTAAAGTTTAATTGATTGAGGAACGCTCGTTATAACGGGTGGCTGGCAGCAGGGGGGGGGGGGGGGCAGGAAGTGTTTAACAGGCAGATGTAGTCGCCGCGTCGCCGCCGCAGAATTTGGCAGCAAGGTGTCACTTTGATTTATTGAACGTCTCGCCGTGTTAATAAGTTTGGGCTTAGCACGTTTTTGGGGTGGGGGTGAGGGATGGGGGGGTGGGGTGGGGGTGAGGGTGGGTGAGGGATGGGGGGGTTGGGGGTGAGGGATGGGGTGAGGGTGGGTGAGGATGGGGGGGGTGGGTGGGTGGGTGAGGGATGGGGGGTGGGGTGAGGGTGGGTGAGGGATGGGGGGTGTGTGATGATATCTCTGTGATTCTGTGTCTTCCAACACAGGATTTCAGTCCAACGGCTTTAATAACATGCATGGATGGACACTCATCTCTAAAGACACAAATAGTTCTCTTCCGTTCTCCCTCCCTCCCCTAACTCTCTCCCTCCCTCCCTCCCTCTTTTTCTTTGTCTCTTCTTTTGCTTTTCTCCTGTTGTCTCTCTCTTTTTCTTCATCTCATCTCTCGCTGTCTTTCTCTCGTGTTCTCTCTCCCTCTCCCATCCCTCCATCTCTCTCTCTCCCTCCTTCCCCGCTCTCTCTCTCCCTCTCTAATCCTCCTCCTCTCTGTCTCCCCCTCTCTCCCTCTCACTCTGTGTGGTTGTCTCCCTCTCTCTCTCCCCTCTCCCTCTCTCTGTCTCACTCTGTGTGTTTGTCTCTCTCTCTCCCTCTCTAATCCTCCTCCTCTCTCTCTCTCCCCCTCTCTCTCTGTGTGTTTGTCTCTCTCTCTCCCTCTCTAATCCTCCTCCTCTCTCTCTCTCCCCCTCTCTCCCCCTCTCTCTCTGTGTGTTTGTCTCCCCCTCTCCATAGCAGCCAGTCAAAGTCAGATCACGCTGTGTTTTTAATGCCTTCTCCAGAATCCTGTGCTGGAGGTCAGCCCGACTCCCCGAGTGTCTGTGCTGACTTCCTGCCCCCACCCCTCCCCCCCCCCCCACCCGCATCCATCTCCACTTCCTGTCCCGGTCCTGCATCCACATGGAAGACAACGTTGGCCGAGTGATGACTCCTCCCCCACCTCCCATCTCACCCCTCCCCCCCCCCCAACCCAGCTGGTAGTAGTAGTTAGATGAGGGTGCCGCTGGAAATTAATTTTGTCTTCAGTTAGAGAGAACATTACACTGATTAATATCACCGGTCACTGATGGAGGAGGAGGAGGAGGAAGAGGAGGAAGGGTGAGGAGGAGGAGGAGGAGAGGGAGGGGGAGGAGGTGGAGGAGCAGGAAGAGGAGGAGGGAGAGGAGGAAGGGGGAGGAGGAGGAGAAGGGATCGAGGAGAAGGGGGAGGAGGAGGTGGAGGAGAGGGAGGGGGAGGAGGAGGAGGAATCCATTTAGTGAGGAGACGAGAGGGGAATGCAGGGGGCATAAACAAGGATAGAATTACCTCCCTCCTTCCCGTCTCCCCCCATCTCCCCCCGGCCCACGAGGGGGGAGGGAGGAGGTGACCCTCCACGGCCCTCAGCGCAGACAGACCAGGAAGATGGAGATGAGATCTGCTCCATCTATTCTCCATTATCTCAACACGGACCCCACACCACCGGCGTTGGCCAGCAACCCGGCAAGAAACAAAAAAATCAATGGTAGCAATAAAGATTTGATAAAAGTGAAAAAGAAAATGGAATGATAAAACTATCGGAGCTCACGCCTCACCCCTGTTCTTTGGTTTGTTGCTCAATTTTTTATAACCAAAGAACAACTGTCTTACTCTTCATTATTTATGGTTTGTGCACCTTGGTGTTCCCCGGTGAATCCATTATGACCAACCAGCCAAACTCTGTGTTCACAATCCGATATGTGGTCGAGAAGTGTTGCAACCGGAACTGCGGAGTCTGGTCCCCTCTGGAGGTCCAGGTGTTTGACTTCCTGTTGGAGGTGCTGGGTTTCCACAGGCACTTACAGGAACCTCAAAGCCCTTACCTTCAGGACAAGTCATTATCCCTGGAATCGCTGCTAAAATGACAAATAGTAACAGATAGCAGCGATCAGATCTTTGTTTGCTAAGCATACAGGAGTGTTAGCGTGTTTTCCTGGTTGGTTTAAAGTTTTCTATCTTGGCAACTGTAATAGAATGAAGCCTATCTCTCCGGGGGGGGGGGGGGGGGCGCTACATAATTGCTTAATTAAAACCATTATTAGCGTAGAAAGCCAGCCAGGCAGCAAAGCTCCAACAAATTAGCGAGTATCTTTGTAACAGCGGTGCTATTTGCGCTGCAGCTCCCACTAAGAGCCGCCGTGATGCGTCTGATTACATCTGTACCACCGAATACCTCGCCTGAAACTAAACGTAAAAACTCTCATTTTAGAGCTGCGATCCGTCACGTGACGGCAGCACAATAAAAAACTAAAGTCTGGTAATCAGTGTGTTAATTAGTCCGCCGACACCAACCGAAATAATTACCAGCCGGTTCCCATCAGAATGTGTTGTTTGTGTGCAGATGAGCCAAACAAATTCAATGAACTCTTTTTTTGTGCTGATTAGTCGACTGACATAATATGGACACTTCTAATTTCTCATAACATTTCAGCGACGCACGATCTGAAACATTTTATTTACCAACTTCATTATTGATCTACTTACTAGTTGAGTTAAAATCGAACTATGACGTGTTGTTGTTCAGAAAGCCTCGATGTTGTTTCCCCAGAGATCTGTTGTTAGCGCCTCCAAGTCCGATGTTCTCGATTCGCGATGCGAGAACATCGGACTTCAACGCTTCAGCGTCGGACGGAACACCAAACAGGAAACAGGAAGCGGCAGCATCATCATCGATCAGAACTCGGCGTGAGAGACGGTCGTCCTTGGTTACGGCTGGACACTCACACACACACCATAATATATCTTATTAATATTTTTGATGTCCTTGGCCCTTGGGGGAGATGGTGAGGGGGTCTGGCGTGGGGGGGTCTGACGGAGTGATGGGACAGCAGAGGAAGAGGAGGGTGAGTGCAGCCGGTGTCTTCCTCGTCCCCCTGGTCCAAGATGGATGGCGTCGGTGCTAGCATTAGCGTTAGCGCTCCCTGCTATCCGTTCAATCTGTTTGGGATCAATAGTTCCAGAGAGAAGCAGGGATGCACTGGCACAGACACACACACACACACACACACACACACACACACACACACACACACACACACACACACACACACACACACACACACACAACAACAGGGGAGAGCGGGGAGAGAGAGAGAGGTAGAGAGAGAGGTAGAGGTAGATAGAGAGGTAGAGGTAGAGAGAGAGGTAGAGGTAGAGAGAGGTAGAGAGAGGTAGAGAGAGGTAGAGACATTATTTATAGAACTTGTGGGACGTGGAGAACAGAACTTCTTCTCACTCCTAAGTAGGGATGGGTACCGAGAACCGGTACCACTATGGAACCGGTTCCCGTACAACCGGTACTAACCGTACCGAATCAAAACGCATATTTCGGTGCCTCATTTCGGTGCCAGTAGTTAAAATGCCATTTTAAATATCCACCGCATTTCAGACCGGGTATCCTTCTAGTGATTGCATAGATCGTCATACTGCGCGAAGATTTGATGCATTCATCTGATTGATAAAAACCCGACAATGGCGCGCCTGCCCCCCCCCCCCCCCCCCCCCCACTCGCTGGACCTTATTAACTGTTATAAGACGCAGAAGCGCCTGGTCCTGTTCAACTTTACTTGAATGAGCGTAGAAAGACTGGACGTTTTGATCAAGATCACCAGCAATGAGTTGATTAAGTGTGACTACAGTCCGTCTTGTGGGTGTGTGTGTGTAAGAAATCGCCGGCAACACACACACCAAGAAGACGGACTGTAGTCACGGTGATCAGCTCATTGCTGGTGATCTTGATCACAAACTTCCAGTGTTTCTACGCTCATTCAACGTAAAGTTGAAACAGGACCAGGCGCTTCTGCGTCTTAATAAGGTCTAGCGACCACCGCCAGGAATGTCGCATTCTTTCACATTCTCCGTCTATGATGATCTTTGATGGTTGTTTTTTCCCACTGTAGAAACAACCACCGGTCCTCTGTTCCATCAAAGTTATCATATCATTCAATGAATAATTTCGCTTAAAATCTCTTACGATAGTGTGTGTTGTCTCTGACAGGACTTTGACAGCTGTCACTAGGCTAGTTAAGTCACGGGAATGGCGCGCTGTGATTGGCCGAGCGGATATATCTGAGTCTGCCTGAAAATCTGTCGTGGCGTTTATCACAGTTTGGAAAGAAAGGGAATAATATAATAATATAATAATATCATAATATAATGCAAGAGAAAACTAGCCGGTTGTCGCGTTTTGCAGAAACGATTCTTATTTTTTTTTTGTTAATGGCGCTTATCGCGTTTTGGAATCAAACTCTTTAATAATTAATTCAATTTTGAATGTCCGTTCGTCCACCACTAACATTTTCGTCTCGTCCCGTCAACGAAAGTAAAAATAGATTTAGTCACAGTTTTTATTTTCAAAGATCCGTTTTCGTCACGTCAACGTCACGTCTTAGTCATGGGAAAAAGGTCGTTAACGCATATTTTTCGTCAAACATTTCGTTAACGAAATTAACACTGGTTGTTGTTTGCTCTTTTTAAAGAAGGTATCGGTTCTGGCACCGTTTTGGCACCGGTATCGTTTTAAAAGTATCGGTTTGGCACCGGTATCGGATAAATCTAAACGATACCCAACCCTACTCCTAAGTGAAGCTAACTTCCAGTCTGGGCTGAATCAAAGCTCCGTCACAGTGACTCTTCCTCCCTTCGTTATAAAGCTCTTTAACAACGCTCTCATGGGCCACGAGGTCCGGGGTTCTCTCACACGTTCATCACAGTTACACCTCCAAACATTTAACACACAGACGCTGAAAAGGCTTTTCTGTTGAGTCACACGGCAACATAACTACGATAACTACGTACGTTACAAACCGCAGGTTCATTTATCGGACCGACCAATGCTTCGTCTGTGTACGTTTGAAATATATTTTTAAATACATCCTCATATTGATATTTCCGGATCCACCAGAATGGTTTCTGCCTCCGCGTGTCTAATCGCTGGGACCACAGGGACGGTGCTAGCCGGGTCATGCTAGCGTCCGCTACCCCGTCCCTAGCTAGCTAGCCTGTTAGCCCGCTAGCCCCTGGGCCGCCCGTACCGGCCCCCTCCGCCACAACAGCTCTGGGCGTCGGACGGCTAACAGCCTGTTTCAACTCGCTGACTCGCATGGCGTTACGCTAATGTCTCATGAATCACTTGTATGACATTGCAAGCGATCCGTCACGCTCGTTTAATCGCGCGTCGGACGCCGTTAGCGTTATATTTAGGTGTCCTAACACAGATTGATACCACTCAGAACCATTCGGACGATGGATGGCGGCCGATTTTAATTCATTACGCCGCGGCAACGCTCAAAGGGCGGGACGAACGACGGCGTCCGCGAGGCCGCCAAAGACAAGCGGCTATTTTTAGCCATATTTCACGAGCGGCTAGTTAACGTCAACTCCGCCTGTTTCAGAGGCGTGTGTGTTAGCATGGAGGAGCAGCGGGGTTTTTACTGCCGGTAGAGTTTGCTTTGACTCATTGGAAATAATGAAGGGCATTAGTGGGGTTAGCTACTTGTGGAGAAGCTCACATTTAGCGTGACGTTCAGACGTAGCACAGCTTAGAACTCAGGTGTCGTGTTGCTGTTTTGATTGGACGACTGATTATGAGGTAATCAGATGTCGTGACAACATGCTGTGACAGAATCATGGGGATTAATACATTACCGTATCTCAAACGCATGTATTGCTTTGGATAAAAGCTTCAGCTAAATAGTAATAAACAACTAAATAATAAATATATCTATTGTTATAAAGCCATTGTTTATTTGAGTGTGTGTATTGTCCGAGCTAAGAGACGATGGCTTTCAACTTCTACCGAGAGTGTGGTTGGTCTGCAGGCTGAAGGGCATCGAAGGGTAACGCTTTACGCACGACTTGTTTTGAGTTACCGGGAGACAGCCGGCGTCAGACAACACTGGGAGGGAAGTACGTCGCCAGCGGCAGCCGACCATGACAGTCAAGGAGAGCATCCTCTGTCGCCCTCGCCGTCGTCGCGGTTACCAAGTAGAGAGAAGATGGCCGCTCTGTGCATCCGGAACCAGCAGATATACTGCTACCCAGTCACCAGCCGGTCATGAGTCCACACTGCTGCTATTTAGTTAGGCGACAGGTCGGGGTCAGGGGTCATATTACTTAAGGATGCAGACTTTGGGCTTCAAACCCAGAACCTTTCGCCTGGCAGTTAGCAGACACGCTGACCACTGTGCTCTCCTGCCACTAGACCAGGCGCTAAGTAAAGGGCTGAGGTGCCTTGCTCAAGGACTTGTTTTTACCAGGAAGGACGACACATGCGTCTTTGAAGAGGAGCAGTCAAACACACATAAACCTGTCCAGGGTGGGTGTGAGGGGAGGTGTGGGAGGCGGAGGGTCTTCGGGTCCCGCTCCACTGGTCCCGGGCAACAGAACACGTCCAACAGTGTTCAGATAATCGGGGGGGTTTTAAAGTTCTACAGCGTGCTTGATTGAAATGTGCTCCACCTTGCTAAGCATTTTCAGAGACCTAAACATTTTAATGCACCTTTCTTCACAGTAAGGTGGTCAGGCCGATATTATTTACTGGTGTATAATGTCCACAAAAGGGACATCCTTCTAATGATCCATCGAACTTCAGCATCCCCTTCAGCAAAGCAGCAGCACCAGGACAGAGCAGCAAGGCGTCGCTAAACACAGACGTGATCGTGAGACCAACAGGTCGGGAAAACTGTCCAGGACGGCATTAACATGGCCGCCCACGCCTCGCCACCGCCGGTCTGCTGCGACCGGTCAAGGACGCGGAAGCTAAGTCTCCATCCTTGCTAGCTTAGCCTTCGCGCCGCCACACTCCCCCTCACCCCCCTCCCCACTACTTAAGGCTAAACCAATCTCTTCCCTCCTGCGTGGCCACTTGACCTTTCACCCCAACACTTCAACTTGACGGCGTTGTAAAAGTGACACATATTACCCACTAAAGGAAATGGGAGTGGCTGGACGGCCAGTAAATCACCCGGCGGCATTCCAGAGGATTCCGGAAGCTAGTCGGCGCTATCGCTAGAAGCTAGCACTGACATCACCAGCACTGACATCACCTGTAGCCGTACACTTATGTTATGTTACATTTACATTTATATTTACATTTACATTAAGGGCATTTGGCAGACGCTTTTATCCAAAGCGACTTACAAAGAGTACATTTGTTGAAGGAGAGACAGCAATATATCACTGTGGTACATAAAGATAAGAATAGAGCAGGTTTAAGCATTCATAGTTACAAGGTTAATAGAACGAGTTTCATAATTGCTAGGTTGTCTGCATAATAGCTGAGATAAGAACATATAATATGATATATATACAGTATAACATATAATATGATATATATACAGTATAACATATAATATAATATATATACAGTATAACATATAATATGATATATATACAGTATAACATATAATATGATATATATACAGTATAACATATAATATGATATATATACAGTATAACATATAATATGATATATATACAGTATAACATATAATATGATATATATACAGTATAACATAATATGATATATATACAGTATAACATATAATATGATATATACAGTATAACATATAATATGATATATATACAGTATAACATATAATATGATATATATACAGTATAACATATAATATGATATATATACAGTATAACATATAATATGATATATATACAGTATAACATATAATATGATATATATACAGTTCTCAAACTAGTTTTAGTAATGTACCAGCCCATCCAACAGCACAAATCATTTCAGGGAGCGGAAATATCTGTTATGTTTTTACACATAACAACTGGGATGACTGGAGGTTGGAAAGTTTTGTCTTAAAAAATAAATCCGGATGACTTACTGACCTGACATTTGGTGTTTCTGTTTTAGCGGTATCTTTATAGCAGACTCCTTGTTTTAAGACATTTTCCAAGGACCCCCTGAAAGTCGCGCCATGAGAGAAACACTGCTGTAGCTTATGTTATACTGTGTTATGCGTTGGCCTTACTGTACCATAATCTGTAGCATAGTCTGCAGCCCCACCCACCCCAGACTCTAACTGGGCCAGGTGAGGCTGTAGCTCCACCCACCAGACTCTAACTGGGCCAGGTGAGGCCAATTAAGCCAGCCAGCCACCAAACACACACACACCACACATTCCCACAGATATGTTATACCGCTATGCTATGCTATGCTATGCTATGGGATTGTTATGTTTTGTGTTAGCCATGTTATCTTGTGCCATGCTGTGTAATGTTATTATGTTCTGGTATGCTCTGCTAAATGATGCCATGTTATGTGAACGGCAAGCTTAGTTATGCAACGTTATGGTTTGAATCAATATGTAAAGTAGAGAGGGAGAGAGAGAGAGAGAGGGAGAGGAGTAGAGAGAGAGAGAGAGAGAGAGAAGGAGGAGAGGCTAATGAAGTTCAGTCAAGGTGAGGCTGGATTAATGAGAGGGCAGGAGAGAGCATGTTTAGCTTTAGCTCGTTAAGATCTGGCTAATTGGACAGGGAGATTGCTAACGATCTGGTTATAGTGTGGATGGTCATGAACCTGAGAGGATGGACCAAACTACAGAACAGACATGCAAGCTCAGAAAGTTCCAGAATGACCAATAACAATTCAACAAATCAACAATTCATTCACGATTCAATTGTGACATTCACATACAGGATGTGCAGTGAGATGATACAATACAAACATCACAAATATCACAATTTAAGGGAAAGAATCTGAATATTCACACTATTTACAGTCTTTACAGCAATCACAGATATTGATCGGGCTCTATCCTCTCTCCTGTCTGATGGTGTGTGTGTGTGTGTGTGTGTGTGTGTGTGTCTGTGTCTGTCTGCCGGTCTGTCTGTCTGTCTGGAGGAAGTGTCTTCCTCTCCGTGGAGCTTAACCTTTCAGAGATACATGATCTGAATCCAATTCCATGCATGCATGTGTGTGTGTGTGTGTGTGTGTGTGTGTGTGTGTGTGTGTGTGTGTGTGTGTGTGTGTGTGTGTGTGTGTGTGTGTGTGCGCTCAGCTAACACCAGCCCCCCAGGAGGCTGTATATATCACGGACCCCTCTGTCGACACGCATCCCAGACTGATCCATCCAGGACCTCCACCCTCCACCCCCTCCACCCCTCCATCGCCTGCATCCCATCCTCCCTTCCTCCCTACCCATCTACCCTCTCCTCTCCTCCACCCCCACCCCCACCCTGGCTGTACATTGCTTCCCAGAACACACACACACACACACACGTTACAGATGTAAACGTTTAAGACGGTCATCAAGAGAAGTCATCGGTTTGTTGTTAAATCGTCGGCGGTCTCGGCGTGCAACAGGAAGTTGCTCCTCCCGTCTCAGACGTGTGTGTGTGTGTGTGTGTGTGTGTGACGGAGATGGATGTGTGTTCTGTGTGTCGCGCGGCAGCAGCAGCAGGATGAATGGAATGCTGAGCGGGCGAGAGACATTCCTCACGAGCCTCGCTCTCCATCAGGGAGATGAATGGAGAGACCGACCGATCGTCAACAACTCAACAACAGAGTCATGGCGAAGCCCCGCCCCCCTCCTCACCCACCACCATGGCGAAGCCCCACCCCCTTCCTCACCCACCATGGTGAAGCCCCGCCCCTCTCCTCACCCACCATGGTGAAGCCCCACCCCTCTCCTCACCAGCCACCATGGCGAGGCCCCGCCCCCCTCCTCACCTGCTGCCACACCGAAGCCCCGCCCCTCTCCTCACACATTGTCAGGTCAAAGCCCCGCCCCTCTCCTCACCCCACACCCTCACCACGCAAGGCCGCTGCGGTTGGCATGGCGATGGGCTGGAGACTCCGTAACAAGGATAAACACACACACAGATAAACACACACACACACACAGATAAACACACACACAGATAAACACACACACACACACACAGATAAACACACACACAGATAAACACACACACAAACACACACACACAGATAAACACACACACACACACAAACACACACACAGATAAACACACACACATACACAAACACACACACACAGATAAACACACACACAGATAAACACACACACATACAGATAAACACACACACAGATAAACACACACACATACATACACACACACACACATACATACACACACACACACACACACACACACACACACACACACACCATTGATACTCAGGACACCCTGTGAGCAGGAAGGAACATTTTTCAAGCAAAACGTAAAGATTTATATTCATATTTATATTTCTATGTATATTTATATTTAGATTAATCTGATTCTGATAGAATGAAGAGGAGAGGAAGACCATGAAGACCATGATGAAGAACATGATAGTTTGGCGTCTCCACCCCAGCGTGGGCACACACACACACACACACACACACACACACACAGACAGACAGACAGGCAGACAGAAAGACACACACACACACACACACACACACACATACTATGATTTATGTACAACACTGCACTCCCCCAAACCACACACACACACACATCAAGAAACTCCATCACTCTCAGTTTAGATATCTTCTCTCTCTCCATGCCTCTCTCCCTCTCTTGCTCTCTACCCCACCGACTTTCCCTCCCTCTCTCTCCCTCCCTCTCCCCACCCCTCTCTCTCTCCCTCCCTCCCTCCCTCCCTCTCTCCATGCCTCTCTCCCTCCCTCGCTCTCTCCCTCCTTACCACTCTCCCCCCATCGACTCTCCCTCCCTCCCACTCTCCATTCTTCTCTCTCCCTCCCTCCCTCTCTCTCCCTCCCTCCCACTCTCCATTATTCTCCCTCTCTCTCCCTCCCTCTCTCTCTCCCTCACCACAGGGTTGATGGATCACTGCTCCTTTTAGATGCAAGGTGGCACCACATTAATATTAGCACGCTAGCCTCCGCTACCCCAACCAGAGCTGCTAGCTTATTTCCATAAATGCAATCCCAGGACAAGATGTTCCTGCGTGTTCCTCCCCCCGGTTCCCCCGCGGTCAGCGTGTTCGCCACGCGTGTCCCTGGCGTGTCTCCATCCCCACGAATCTCACGCTCATTCCTCAGGAAAAAAAAGAAAAGGAGATATTTATTCAACGCGCTAGCCAGTGTTAGCCTACGCGGTTGTGACGTGCGTACGGAGCGAGGTGTTAGCTCGGCCACTGTCATTACAGCGCTAGCCTGCTAACGGAGACGCGGTCGGGGTAAAGCTAACAAGCTTTTCCGAACCAATTAGTTTGAGGAATTATGTTGAAGTGCGGAGATGTCTGGGCCGCCGAACGCGGAGCATTTGAGTTGATTTCAGGAGATATACGCAGAACACGAACCTCATTTATTTGTCACTATAAAACGTGCTTTTGTTTGCTGAGAGAATACTTTATAGATAATAAACCAAACCACCATGTGTGAGGGGGGCCCTCCAGGACTGGCCCCTGGGGGCCCCGGGCAAGACGCCCATCAAAAGATGGAAATTAATACCAAGTAAAATAAAACCAAAATCAATAACAGACCCTGCATGTGCATCTGCTTCGATATAAAACAATATGAGAGGTCAGTGCTAGAGCCCTGAGTGGGACTGTAGGCGCCCTAAGGTCAGGGGACCCTCAGAAAATGACCGACCCCCAAAACTAATTATCAAGAGTTATTTAAATGTATGTATTGCCACGATGACGGTGCAGGACAGCCAGGCAGGTGATTGATTGATGATTAAACCCAAATGTAATTAATAAATAAACGGGTACAGGTACCGTGGATAAACTAAAGACAAAACCTCTTTGAGCTAAAACTGACACTCTACAGAAGACACAACAGGGAACCAGACTTCTATGGAGACGTGAGGGGTGATTACAGATGAGACAGGACACGTGGCAAGCATAGAACTAGAAGCGCTAGACAAGGAACACAATAGAAATACAAAGCTAGACCAAAACAAACTCAAGAAGTCACAACCATGACATGTATTCTTTTTTATCATTTGAGGAGCAAGAGCATGTCTGGTTAGCTCCTGGTTACTCGTGGCAACCCGTAGTAACCTAGATTATTAGAGTAATTAGAGGCGGCAGTAGCTCAGGAGGTATAAGAGCGGTTGTCTGGCAACAGGAAGGTTGCTGGTTTGATCCTCGGGCTGGGGGGGAGTGTGGAGGTGTCCCTGAGCAAGACCCTACCTGCTCCTCCTAGCTAAGTGTGGAGGTGTCCCTGAGCAAGACACCACCTAACCCTACCTGCTCCTCCTAGCTAAGTGTGGAGGTGTCCCTGAGCAAGACACCACCTAACCCTACCTGCTCCTCCTAGCTAAGTGTGGAGGTGTCCCTGAGCAAGACACCACCTAACCCTACCTGCTCCTCCTAGCTAAGTGTGGAGGTGTCCCTGAGCAAGACACCACCTAACCCTACCTGCTCCTGACGTGTTGGTTGTTACCTTGCATGGTTGGCACTGTTGTCGGTGTATGAATGGTGAATGTGAGGCAACTGAGAGGCCCAAGGTGTGCGGTTGTGCGTGTGATGTGTTATTCAATGCACCGCCTTTACTGCCGAGTCCGCTGCCCGAGAAAACCACTGACATTATCAAACGGATTGACATTTCAAATATTTGCGCTGCTCAGCGGAATCCCCCAACCACCCTCTTCCTCCCTCCTCCTGCCCCACCTCCACCCAGCCGGGGTCGCCGGGGTCAGCCGAGGTCACGCTCAGAATCTCTCTGCTCTACCTGGAGAGCAGCCCCACCTAAGCACCTCCTCCTGAGGAGAAGGGGGAGAAGGAGGCATCTAAACATGGTGACGACAGCCGTTTTCCTGTGGCTGAAGCCGTCAGACGAGAACGTTCGTGAAAACAGAGCGCCGCAGCGATGCTAATCCCGCCAACAAAACCCCATTTAGCTTTAGCACAATAAGTGAGCCGACGTCCAAAGCTATCAGCTGTTAGCTCGCTCGGACAGACACGTTGGCAGGCAGGGGATATAAAAAGAGCAAAGAGAAATATTTCTGGAATAATGGGGAGGCTTTTCTTTGCCAGTTGAAGGTAGCATTCTGAAGTTTAAAAATAAAACAGAGCAGTGTTGTGACAGCTTACACAAAACCCTTTTTGTTCCCTGAAGTAGCAGTCCCTGGTGGCTAAAGTTAGCAGGATGCTAGGCTAGCTGGATGCTAGCTTGTCAGCTCGTATGAGCGTTTGGCAGCGCTGGTGGCGGCGGCTCCAGGCTGCTGTCACCCTGACGTGTCTTTAGCGTTGTCTTCGCTGGTAGGCGTGACGTAAACCTGTCTGCAAGACTTTATTTTTAAACCATCAGATATTAGCTGCTAACTAACCCGCCAGCACATGCGCTAATCATTGTCATGTGTAATTTTTAGCAGGATTTGATAGCATACCGTTATTCATAGCAATAATCTAATGAGTGTGTTCTGCAATATGATAATTGCGACCCTTCAAGGTAACTGTAATCATCGTAATGTTCGTAATCTCTTTGGCTTATGGGCCTAAGATGTCGCACAAGTAGCCTTTACACAACATTTACACAGCAATATTTGGGTGATTTAGGCTACAGTTATATAGAAAACTGTTCATAAATAATATTATTTAACTTGGTAAGTCTGTTGAGGCAGATACTTTACTGAGACTTTGTTCCTAAGAAGTAGTTTGATCTGTCATCACCCACTTTGAGGTCACAATGGTTGATGAAAGTAAAACTATGACAACAAATAGGCCAATATTCAAATCAGAGACAGAGAGAGACAGCGGCAGACAGACAGACAAGGGAAGGAGAACAGAGACGAAGGTCCCACTTTAATAAATAACTATCATCTTCCGACAACCGAAACTAAAAAAGCGTCTCAGAGAGAATGGGAGATGCTGCGATGCTGTACCTCAATCTGTCAGCCGCCTTCCCGGTGCAGCGCTTGCACAATTAATGCTAAAGTGTTAAATTAAAGAGCGTTTCCCCGGCGTGTGGGTGGGTGGATGCTGAGCCCAGACGTAATGTTTAAGTCTCCACTTTGTGGTGGTCTAATGGGTACGATTTTTACTTCACTGATGTATTGTCCTGCACTCCAACTGAGAACATGTGATCTTATCTCCAGACATGAATCACCCTCCACCCACACCACACACACACACACACACACAATGCACCTCCTGCCTAATCCAGTGCTCCCTGGAACCTCCACTTCTCCTCGTCCTCCTCCTCCTGATTTCCTGGGGTCGGCGCTCATCATCGGTGAGACCACCCACCCAGCACGTGTGTCTTCATCACATCTGTACATCACACCGCGGTGGGCGAGACCCCCGACGCTCGCCGGGCGCTTAAATGCGTGAGGAGGAAGTTAAGAACCACGGCAGGAACAGTAAGCATGGCTGCGGCGGCTGTGAGCTCCCAGCAGCGTTGCCGCGGCAGCCTTCACAGAATACTTATGGGGGTAATCTCCGTGGCAACCCGAGAGGAACGGGGAGACAGTGGAATAATGTGTTATGTTTTAGAGGCAGGGTGTGTGTGTGTCCGTGTGTGTGTGTGTGTGTGTGTGTGTGTGTGTGTGTGTGTGTGGGGAGGGTGAGGGTGGGGGAGGTACACACTGACAAGCAGGATGTATTGAAAGGCACCTTATGGGAGGAGGGAGGGAGGGAGGGAGTTAGGGAGGGAGCTGAATACAGATGGAGGGCTCTGAAGGATGGTGCTCAACCGCCACGGCGATGAGTTCGGTCGCCGTGGCGGTGCCTGGATGTCTCAAGGCCGGGCGAGAGAAAGAGGGAGAGAGATGGAGGGAGAGACAGAGAGAGAGAGAGAGAGAGATGGAGGGAGATGGAGAGAGAAAGAGAGAGATGGAGGGAGATGGAGAGAGAAAGAGAGAGAGAGATATAGAGAGGAAGATGGAGAGAGGGAGAGAGAGAGAGAGAGAGAGAGAGAGGAAGATGGAGAGAGGGAGAGAGAGAGCGAGATGGAGTGAGGGGGGGTGAGAGGACAGGGCAAGGAGAGAGGAGGGGGAGAGGAGGGAGGAGGTGGGGGCTGCAGTGTTAACAACCCATCAACCTGGGAACCTTGTGTTTGTTTTAGACTTGTTTATCCTGAGACATTTATATATATATTTATATAAATATAAATGTATATACTTATATTTGGGTTGGCGGCCGGGGTGAGTGTGTGTGTGAGAGTGTGTGTGTGTGTGTGTGTGTGTGTATGTGTGAGTGTGTGTGTGTGAGTGTGTGTGTGTGTGTGTGTGTGTGTGTGGGGGGGGGGGGGGGGGCGGTGGAACGATCCATCACAGGGGAGCAGAGTTAATAAAATCACAGCTCCCAGCGGATCGTACCACCTGACCCGATTCATCACCCACTAGTGGTCTGCCCCGACGCCCCAGCCCTGAACACACACACACACACACGCACGCACGCACACACACACGTTTGCACGACACGCACACCTAGAAACACACACGTGTTTGCAGACACACACGCACAGGCTTGCTTGCACGCACACACACATATATACTGTATACGCACAGACTCACACGCACATACATTAACACAAACACACACACACATGCATGTTTGCGCACACACACACACACACTAGGAAACTCCTTAAACTGCTTATTTATGTATTAAATTCGCCATATTAGCATTATTTGGTTTTATTGACATCATATCATATGACCACTGCAGCGTGTGTGTCTGTGTGTGTGTGTGTGTGTGTGTGTGTGTGTGTAGAGAGGGGGGGGGGGGCCTCACCACAAATCAATGGCGGCAGAGCAGCAGATGAAGAGGTTTCTGTTAGCCACGCGGCGGCGGCGGCGGGCGGCACTAACTCTGGGCGCTAACTGGAGGTGTTGAACACGAGAAGGCTCTCCTCACCCGCAGCTGAGTGGCCGCAGCTGGGATGAAATCATCGTCTGGATGTCATCCTCCATCGGCCCCTGGGCCCCGCCAAATCTCCTCTTACACCTCAGCAGAGTAGAGTCCCTGAATACAGCAGCTCCACCCTCCTCCACCACCACTGCCTCCTCTACCACATCCTCCAACACCTCCTCCTCCCTCACCACCTCCTCCAACACCTCCTACATTTTTTTAACGTCCGATGTGTGTTTGAGCCTCACTGGAGAGCTGAACGGGTTTAAAATAGCAACGTCCCCCCGAGTCGCAGCGAGCTGCGTTCCCTCGTACTGCAGAACTGCTTTCTGGATCTCCTTCCCTTTAGCTGCGAGATGTTTTGTGTTCCAGACTTGAAATCCGGTGGATTGTGGGAACACTGCGATCTCTATTGTACTGAAGGTATTCTGGGCTCGGCGACTGCTCGTCGATTTCCCACCGGTGTAATTCCTGCCTACTGTTCTCTTATCTCTTCACGCCTCGCCTGGTGAACGTATAGAGAAACAAAAGCCTGCTCCTCTTCTGGCAACCGCTCAGCCCCTGAGATCTTCTCTGGAGGAACAAACATCACAGCAGCTGTGGTGCCAGAGGAGTCTCTGCTCCACGCCACTTCTCTCTAAAACCCCAGGAGTCTGTTCATTGGGTGAAGTGTACATTCTCAGCAGTGGTATATGGATTTTTTTTGCGCTTTACAATATCACCTCACATTCAACCACTCACACACCGACGGTGGTGTCAACCATGCAAGGTAACAACCAACACGTCAGGAGCAGGTAGGGTTAGGTGGTGTCTTGCTCAGGGACACCTCCACACTTAGCTAGGAGGAGCAGGTAGGGTTAGGTGGTGTCTTGCTCAGGGACACCTCCACACTTAGCTAGGAGGAGCAGGTAGGGTCTTGCTCAGGGACACCTCCACACTTAGCTAGGAGGAGCAGGTAGGGTTAGGTGGTGTCTTGCTCAGGGACACCTCCACACTTAGCTAGGAGGAGCAGGTAGGGTTAGGTGGTGTCTTGCTCAGGGACACCTCCACAATTAGCAAGGCAGAGCCGGGGTATCGAACCAGCAACCTTTCTGTTTGCCGCTCTTACCTCCTGAGCTTTACTGTCGTTTAAAGGCTGGAGCCGTGGTCTCTGTCCCTGCTGAACCAGGCTAACCACACGCCAGCACCGCTGGCTGCTTGCTTCCTGCCATCTGTCTGTCCGTGCCCCCCGACCACCCCAGGGATATGCCCCGCCCCCCCTCACTGAGCCCCGCCCCCCCCCTGCTTCTCACATCTCCTACTGTGGGGAGCAGCAGCAGCCAGACAGGAGATGACTGAAGGTGTTTCCAGAAACACCTGGGGGGGGGGGAGCGTCTACATCTCCCACATCTGTTACTGTGTGTGTGTGTGTGTGTAACATCTGGTACATCACATGGTTTCTTGGGACCGACGCTAAGAAGCATTGGAGAGGAAAGGTGAGGAGACAGAGCTGTCGGCGTTCCTCTAGGTGCTGTTGTTGTTGTCCTTGCGTTTCCGCTGTATAAATAATTCTCCCTTCAAATTACCGTCACACTTGGATCGGATCGGACATCGGATCAGAACTTGCACTGCCAGCTTCCTGGGAAAGGTTTTCCTTTTCAGAGGTTTGTAGAAATGTTCCCACACAACGCAACGCACCACCCCGGGTTCCTCTGATGTCTTCATGTCCTCCAGGGATGGAGCCTCCTGGTGGTTAGCAGGACGTACAGCCGCTCTGTTCAACTGCAACTGCAGTCCTTTTAAGGGACGTGTTCACACATTCAGGCCTGTTCAGTTATTTTAGCTTGTTGTGCTATTTGTGGTATTCTAGTTCAGATAATTCACTGCAGTTGGCAAAAACATGTTATAAAAAAGGGAATAGGCATGAAACCTTGGACCGACTGACAAACACAATAACCACCCCATCCCCCTCCACACACACACACACACAGTTTAGCAGCAGGCATACAAAGTATTCTGCTCTCGTTCCAATACAAACGTGGATGAGTGTTGCAGACATAAAGTAAAGTTAGTTGTTGGGGTGATAGCAGAACGCCACCAGGTATGGCTGTGTGGGTTACCTGGTGATTGACATGCTGCTGAGGCCTCTGACACTTCTTATTTATGCAGAACACAGTCGCCGTTTGGCCAAGAAGCAACATGATAAATGTTATTAACTTGGCCCCAGGTACTGGACTCCCTGCCAGCGGAGGGGAGGGAGGCTGAGACAGGTAGGGCTGCTTAGAGGCTGATTTAAGACTGCAGACAATGTACATCCATTCCCTGTAACCCTCCATCACAGCAGAAGTCTTCAGGGGCTTTACAAGCCTGCGTTCACAGGGGGGTTTGATGGCCGTCCCCCTAAACCCGGAGGCCTCACAAGACGAACACACGCCAGCCTCTTGTGTCTGAGATGGAGCGATGTGATGGAGTCTGGTTGCGTCTCTGGTCGGCTCGGGGGGGTTTATCCTCCCCACCTGTGGATTCTGAACCTCACCCACGAGGATCCCACCAGCCAGGGAGTCCAGGAGGTCCAGGAGAGACCTTCCTGATGCTGGGGTGTGGGTCGATGGTTCTCTGATAAAATAGCAGCGTGTTCTGCTGTCATTCACTGTTTCCAGGTTCCCGAGCGCTGCATTGGTATGGTAAACCATCTTTATTCATTTGTTTGTTTGAGTGACAGCGAGGCTCCAAAGGACAAGAACAGTGAATACAAATATCTGTCTGGAAAAAGAAACCAGTCGGACGTCGTTGTGAGAGAGAGAGAGAGAGACCCTGGACCCCGGAGAGAGAGGAGAGGCAACCTTGACCTTTTGGGCAGCGTGCTATAACTCGGTCTGAAAGGTAATTTGAGGGAGATGACGGACGCTCTTTTATTATGTTGATCCATCCACTGGATCTCCAACTGTCCGTCAACGTTCCGATTCATAACGCCTCATCACACGCGCCTGGAGAGCTAACGAGGCTCTTAAGATGCTTTAATTGACGTGCCCGCCACCACCGCCGGGTAAATTATGAGAGGCGAGTTACAGCCGCCGCAGAGGTCACTCTGCACCTCCGTCATCACCGCCTGTCATATAGCGCCTCTTATATCACCGCCTCTTATATCACCGCCTCTCATATCACCACCTCTGTCAAGCGGAATTCTGCTCGTCACAAAGCGAGTATGCCCGTGGCCGGTGAGCGTGCCCATGACCGTCCATCTGCCCTGCACTTCAAGTGCATCAAGATGCCTGTCACCAGGCCTAGGTGTGTTTCTAGGGACCTTGGGTGTGTTGGGAGGGTCCTTTTTGTGTTGCTAGGGACCTGGGTGTGTTGCTAGGGCAAAGGTGCATTACTAGGGCCCTGATATATGTTGCTAGGGACCCTGGATGTGTTGCTAGGGACCTGGTGTGTTGCTACGGACCTGGGTATGTTGCTACGTACCTGGGTGTGTTGCTAGGGACCCAGGTGTGTTGCTAGGGACCCTTAAACAACACGACATGTTGTTTAAATGCAAAACATTCAGCTTCCTATCCCAGACCACAGACCACACCCCCTGGGCCTGGGGTGGGAGGGGGGGGAGGGGGGAGGGGTGAAAGATGACCAGTGTCCAGTCTCCAGCAGGGTGGAAAATGAAGGCCAAATCATGTGGGAGAGCAAGACTGGGGGGATAGAGGGATAGGAGAATCTGTTGCTCGTCCCTGGAGTGGTCTAGATGTGTGTGAGTGTGTGTGTGTGTGTGTGTACGTGTGTGTGTACGTGTGCATGTGTGCGTGTGTGTGTGTGTGTCTGAGTGTCACCTTGTGTGGTGTGATGGTGTGTGTTGATGTATGCGTGTGTGTTAGCATGCGTGTGCGCCTCTGTATTCGGTTCCCCCGGCCCCTGGGTACCGCAGGGTGGTTCCTCCCCGGGGACCGCAGGAGTGATGGAGGAGTCCATGTCCCTGGCCTCTGGGGGCCGGCCGTCTCCTGGCTTACAGGGACCCTCTGAATGCAGACGGGGCCCTGGGAACCATTGCCGTGGAGACGAGGAGTCCTGGCAGCCAGTGTGGTGGGAATGGAAGGCCGATAAGTCTGCGGCGCACACACCCCTGGCTCTGCATTCAACACACACACACACACACACACACACACACACACCCCTACAGCGCATACACACACACATATACACAACATACACACACAGCCTCATATCATATATACACACACACACCCCTCATATCCTGTACACACACATGAACACACTCCTCTCATCACATAAACAGACACACCCCCTCATCACCCAAAGGCACGCACACACACACACGCACACACGCACACAAACACACACACGCACGCACGCATGCACGCACACACACACACACGCCACCTCCCCAGCTGCCTGGTCTGACAGCTGAGAGATAGACAGGCCTGTGACCCACAGCAGAGAGGAGGAGGAGGGCGGAGGGAGGGAGGGTCGGAGGTCAAGGTCATCAGCTCCCCTCCCTCTCCGGCGGCGCTGGGTTCAGCTCCATTATTCAACCGCCCGCCTGTTTTACAGTCACGCCATGACGTCTAAAGACTGCTCCGTCCTTCCCGCATGCTGGGGCCAAAGTGATGCGGGGTCCAGGTGTTGGTAGGGTGCCGTGGCTGTGTTGCTAGGGGGCCGGGTTGTGTTGCTAGGGGGCCGGGTTGTGTTGTCAGGGCCGTGGCTGTGTTGCTAGGGGACCAGTGTGTTGCTAGGTGTCAAGGTGTTGTTGCTAGGGTACCAGGGTGTTGCTAGGGGGCCGTGTTTGTCAGTTGTGTGTGTGTGTGTGTGTGTGTTTGTGTGTGTGTGTGTTTGTGTCGGTTGTAGTGTGTTTGACCATCGGTGGAACTTAACACAGGAACACGCAATCTGTTGCAATACCTCGGCACCGCGAGGAAATTCACTCTGCATGGGATGATGAAGAAGTGAAGTCCAGTAGCGGGCAGCCGGTATTGATCGTCTGATCGATCGATCGAGGCCGCGGCCCGATGTGCTGATGCGCGGACACGTTGTCTTTGTCTCTCTGCCTCTCTGGGAGATTACAGCGTTAAGTCCACCAGCACTTTCACTTCTGGGAAGCTTCTCGTGGTTTTACGTTACTAATGATATTTGCTTCGTCAAATTCTTCGTCAAAAGAACTTTCTTCTCCTCTCGTCGGTGTTCTTGCTCGACCTCGCTGTGTTGTTGGTGTTTCACCGGGGAGGGAGGTTAACTGGCGTTCACTGAGGCAACAGGTAGTAGTGCTGGGAACAAAAAACGACCCAAAAACCTACACTAGCAGATCTCCTGCCACAACGCCACACCATGTGGCTTCGTCTAGGGCTCCTCCCAAAGACACAGGCAGGTAGTGGTGAAAAGTCTGGTATATTGCAAAGTTTGGATGAAATGGTGTGTTGCCCTGATTAGCCAACGTACCACAGGCGTGCAGCCCCACCCCCCCGTTTGCGTGGTACCCATGACAACGGCTGTGTGTTGTGTTGTGTTGTGAACTTTAGTTCCAACGGCGCGAGGAGGAACAACACAAAGGTTACCGCAGCGTTCTTTTGTCGATCCGGCGGCGGGTGGGGGGCGGAGCCATCGAGGGAATAAGAGGGTCGTCGTACGCGTGGCCATGAATCGAGGCGCCGGTGAAAGGCGTCGGCTTTGGTCGCCGCCGTCAATAACCTGAGAGATACGACTCTGAGGAGCCGGGAGAGAGAGACCTCCTGCACTGCCCTGTTCTGTCCAGAGCCCCTGAACGGAGCGATTGTCAGGAAAGTCTCTTCAAGAAAGGCGTGACAAAGCCGTGAATTAATCATTCACACAGTCCCACCGGGATGTGTGTGTGTGTGTGTGTGTGTGTGTGTGTGTGTGTGTGTGTGTGTGTGTGTGTGTGTGTGTTGCTTGGGTTGTCGATGCAAAAACAAATTGGAGAAAATAAATAGTTTCATCGAGTCTTAAAGGTCGAGCAGATAAAGGGATAATACTCTTGATGAGATACCAACACACCCATGCACACACACACACACACACACACACACACACACACACACACACACACACACACACACCCACAGACCCCGTTTAGGTCGGCCTGATAAGAGCTGAGGCCCAGATTGGAGTGACCGCTCTGGGAATAGCCAGCACCTCCTCCACCCACTCCCCACCTCCTCCACCCACTCCCCATCTCCACCTCCTCCACCCACTCCCCATCTCCACCTCCTCCACCCACTCCCCACCTCCACCTCCTCCACCCACTCCCCATCTCCACCTCCTCCACCCACTCCCCACCTCCACCTCCTCCACCCACTCCCCATCTCCACCTCCTCCACCCACTCCACGTCTGCACCTCCAGCAGCTGCTCTGAAGTGTGACGGGGGCCCAACCAGAGAGGAGAGGAGTCTCCTCATGACTTAAGGGCCCTTGTCTTGCCGACGAGGAGCAGCGACTATGTTCACTGAGAGAATACTGTCACATGATTGGCTGATCTGTCTGGTGGGTGGTATGTGAGGGTGTCAAACTCACAGCTGAAAGGTTCACGGTTCGAAACCCAAATGTCTGCATGCAGTCTTACCTGCGGGGATCTTTGAGAGACTAGCAAGAGCCTACCTGCACATTAATGATGAGGCTTCGTATAAAAGTGTCTGCTGTAAATAGTAGGCATATGTGCTTGTGTGTGAGTGTATATTCACATGTACCGTATATGTGTGTGTGTATATATATATACAGTATGTGTATGTGTTTCCCCATCGGCTATCGTCTGACGATGGTTCAAGCCTCTGGGGCCGATGTGATGGGTAAATATATCAGACGTCGGGGCCGAGACCTCCTCTTCCGTGCGCCGGTCGCTGTTTCCAGTCCGTTTAGCAACTTGAGACGTAATTCCTTTTTTGTAGGAGGTCCACGCGACATTTCAGTTCACCTAATGCAATAGCGGACATTGCATTTCGACCAGCCTGTTCACACGTGATTGGTCTCACCTACTCGGACTACAAACAGAATCCAGAACACTTCCGATTCCGGAGTGCCGCCCCTTGCCTACATGTGCTGCATTCACACGCAGCATATCTGTTATAGAGATTACTCCACGCCCTAAACATCTCCCATTTTCCACCCTTGTCTGCTAATGAACGGCGCTATAAGCTAGTCTAATGGAATTACACTTTAATGATGTTTGGAGCCTTAACGGCAGTAATTAATTACCTCCTTCTGTCTGAGACCTTCCCACACAGTGCTCCCCTGAACGCTATAAGCCCCGGTAATGGCCTATTCCCCGGACAACCCGCGACTTCTCTCCCTTTCCCTGTGAGTCGCTCGCTAACTAGATGCTAAGACTGCTGCTCTGCGGCGCGCTACGGGGCTCTCTCTCCGCACGGTGTCGAGGCTGCGGAGGGTTTGAGGTGAACGAGGAACGTCTGCCAAGCGTCTACCAAAACCACAGGGGTCTTGGTTTGATCGGTTGTTCGTCTAAAGCTCTTCTTCAAACAGCCAACATTTTCTTTATTTAGCATATTTTACATATTTTAACATATGCTCCAAATCATGTGAAATGGAAAAAACAAGAGCATGTTTTTATATACGTGACGTATACCGTGTCCTGTACTTGCTGCTGTGTAGGCCGCCATCTTGTCTGATCCATCTATGGATAAGCTCTGTTGTGACCGTCGGGTGACTGAAGCGTTCCAGAAAACTGTAATATAGATTACTAGTACATTGATTTAATTTAGTTTTATATTCTATCGACGGATACCGCTGGACCGGAGAACGGCAGCTCCCGGTCGGTTCTCCTGGGAGCCGCAGGCAACAAACGGTGAGCAGAAAAGCCGTTAAAACCGAGCACCAACGGCTGCCAATGACTCTTGGAAATGACCGGACAACCTTGCTCTATGATTTAAGCGTTTCCCGCTCTTTCATGACCAAACCTGCCAATTGGATCCATCTCTAATGACATGGCACGCGGCCCGGCGGCTTTAACCGTTAGCTTCGTTCAGAGGCAACATGTCGACGCAAACACCGACCGTATCCCTCATGACAACATCGTGTTGGTGCGACAAAAGAAGTGCCGTGAATATACATAACATTATGACACGTCCTACCTTTCAGTGTAACAGGTGATCTCATGGAAAATGTTTGTGACCCGTTGACATTGAGCGGCTGTCCTCCCACAACGATGTCGCCACAACCCACGGTTTCCAACCACAACACAGCCGCCGCACTATGCTAACCATTTTCCCGCCATTCCTGACCGCACTCTCTTTCCCGCTCCATCCCATCTGGTGTCTCTTGACGCTAGCCTCATTAGCTCCTTGTGACCCTGCTAATATGCGTTGGGATGCTCCGCTCTTCGAGCAGCTAACCCCGAGGCCCTGGGCCCTGTCATCTGTACAGATCATTAGCCTCCTGCTATCGCGCCGCTACACATCAAAACAACTCTGTCTCTATCCTTGAGGAAGGCCACACAAAGGAATCACCAGGTTCAATGAATATTACATTACACCACAGGACTAGCGGCGTCGTTGGCAGGGATTAGCGGGCTAACGTTCCTTCTGTAGCTATATTACACACGTCATAAAACGCTAACCAACAAAACGTCCCAGCTCATTGACTGCAGCTTCTCGTCAATTCGTGTCCAGCTGGTGTCTATGTTTCCATCGACCTGTTCTTGGCGCTATCGCTATCGATGTCTTAGTTGGAGTTTGACTGTGAGCTTCGTCCTGTATAGCCAGACAGCATGCTGAGGTGTGACGGTGTCGACACTTCTGGAAGGGGGGCGCGGGAACCTATTTCATGCATCTGTGCGCTAAGCACTAAGCCTCTTTCAATAGGAAAACAATCGGGGGGTGGGGGGGGGGTTCGTAAAGGCGGGAAAATCCTGAATATAGAACATTTTTAAACGGTTGTAACCAAAAATATACAACTTAATAAAAAATGTAAATCTTGCCAGGGATTAGTGGGGGAGAGGGTGGGGTGGGGGTGTCTGCATTCAAGACAAATTCCAGATGAGCACACAACCCCCCCCCCCTCTGGGTTATCACGCTAATCGGCGCTCGTTGTTCAACGTCAGCTTTATCGTGAACTCAACAGCAGGGTGGCCAGCATACAGCGAGGCTGGTCTCTTAAGGACAGGATTAACACAGCCGCCCCTGGATGCTTCACAGGCCTCCGGGAGCAGAACAGCAGAACCAGCAGAACCTGGTCCCCTCAGGGTCTAGGATGCGCTCAGATCCCTGATCATGCTGCCCACTGCCTTGGTTCTGCACACTGTCTGTCTGTCTGCTGCTGCATGGCTATGGGTCTGCCTACCTGTCTGTCTGTCTGCCTGTCTGGTGCTGCATGGCTGTGGGTCTGCCTACCTGCCTGTCTGTCTGTCTGTCTGGCGCTGCATGGCTGTGGGTCTGCCTCCCTGTCTGTCTGTTTGTCTGTTGGTGTGCCTCCCTGTATGGCTGCATGCCTGTCTTCCTTCCCTGTCTGTCTGTCAATCTACATACTGTCTGTCTGTCTCTCTTTATACAGACAAATTCGGACAGAATTATACATCCTAATAATATAACACATTCATATATATATATATATATACAGTATATACAATAACACATAAAAGTTCAATTGAGCCATCAATATGTCCACTTTTAATACTGGCTTCTGTACGATTAACTTTCAATCAATAATGAACGTAAGAACAGACATAAGGTCTTCACTAAACGTCGGTGGTGCTTGAGGACGTTGTAATATAGGAATGACACTGACTAATCTCTGTTTACCATGCGGACGCCTGCAGAGCCAAGGCCCGCTCCCCGACAACTAAAGACGGTCCAACTAATGGAACAAAATTGGATTCCACTAATTAAAATCTGCAGAATTCATAACGAGAGGGAGAGGTATCTGAGCGCTGTAGTCCGTGCTAAGCAACGCGGACCAGCCGAGACTTCCCGTCCTATTATTCACACGGAGAGGACACTTGTCATATTGGCAACCGCCGCACATTTCCGCAAGTCAAACGATTCATCTGAACTCTTCCGCTCGGCCATTTGTCTGCGTCAGGCTCCACCCCCCCACTCCAAACCCCTCTCTCACCCCCCCGGCTCTGTAACTTCCCTGTCGGCCACATGAGGACCGAATCAATCACACCCGCCGTGCAACAAAGTGCTGAGATAGAGAGACAATGAGCTGGAAGAACAGAGGAGAAGGATTGATGGGTCCGGGAGGGGCCCGGGGACAGGAGGGACGCGAGGAACCGTCCAGGGGCCCCGGGTGCTTCTATCTGGACGGGGCCGTCTCTGCTGAGTAGGACGTATGTAAACACATACGGAGTCAAAGCAACCCAGCCTCATAATCGGGGTTCAGGGAGTCCTCGTCTGGTGTGGAGCTGATGAAGTGCGTGTGTTCTAAAAACACACCCGACCACCGCGCTCGCGAGGGGGAGGGGGCGGAGACTCGCAGGTCGAACGGACATTGAGATATATGACACCCGTTCGGGTGAAGACGGGGAAATTCATCACAAAATCCGAGATCCCACTGCGTGTTGAGGGCGTGATAGCTGTGAATTACGAAATCTATTTCATGTGTGAATGCGGAGACATGCAAGAAAGGTTTTGAGAATGAAGCGCATTCAGATTTTGTCATTCCCCTGTTACATTTACATTTATATTTAGGGCATTTGCAGACACTTTTATATCCAAAGCGATTTAGAAGAAGTAATTTTGTCGAAAGAGAGACAGCAATATATCACTAGCGGTACATAAAGATTAGAATAGAACAGGTTTCAAGAATTCATAATTGCAAGGCTCATAGAACAGGTTTCAAGTGCTCCTAGGTGTGTTACAGGTGTACCAGCACCTCCACTGGAGCAGCCAATCAGGAACAGGTGAACTTCTTCTTGTTCTGTGGTGTCTCCTGCATGGGAGCTGCTGTGCTGTAGCACTTTACCGCCTCACTGCGTCAACCTACGTGGTAAAACTATAACAGCCTCTCTTTACTTTTTACACTCGCGCCATTAACAACGGCGTGTTCTGCTCTCTCAGGCGGATGAGGAACGATGGATATCCAAGTTGAAGGTTATCGAAATAAACAGAGAGAGAGAGAGAGAAGGGTGAGAGAGAGAGAGCGGGCCGAGAGAGGCCTGCAGACGATTGGATGCAGCGAGTGCTTTCTTGGCCAGCACTGCCAGTGGTCATGGCAGACCTTGAACGCCGTTTGATAGACTTGGACATCTGGTGCCAATGTCAGAAAGTACTGGGCTTGGCAGATATTTTATTGTCCTGAGGTGAAAAGGGACATATCTGGCTGTTGTTCAGCCATTTATTTTCCCGGCGAAACACAAGCGTTTGATTAGCTTCTGTTGTCCGCGTGCTTTCTTTGAATTGATGGTGGCTGTTTAGCACTTCACAAAGTTCACCCGCCACCAGGCAGACAGAACACACTGAGAGAAGCCATAAAACTCTTTTACCGTTCATTTGTTAATATTTCTTAGACAGTGCTGGGCTTTCTATCTAATGATGTGACATTTCAGAGGAAGAACGTAGAAGAGGTAGGGAGTTCAAAAGAATCAACAATTACTTCATCTTTTTACACGGCGTGTTTAATATTGAGAATCATGCGTCTAACTTGTGATTGTGGTCTTGTGTTTGAAGGGCCGGTGTCTCTGGTCTGATCTAGTTAGCAGCTTCCTCCTGGGGAGGGTCTGATTAAAATGGTGGACCATATGGGGACACAGTAGGACTCTGGTGTAATTTCCCGGCCATCAAAACAAGGCCTGGACAGGAGAGGTGAAGACGCTCGGACTACATTCCAATAATCTTTTTTGCTGAGGAAGGTTCCTAACTGAGCAAAAAGACCCAGAAGTATCTAAGTGACAGCCATAAGAGCTGGTCGAATCCTCTAAACACTAAGGAAAGGTGCTTTAATGCTTCCTTTCTTATCTCCTTTAGCTTGAGGCTACGCTGGACCATCCTTCACTAAAAAGGAAAGGAGATATTGTTGTGACACAACTCCTTGCGGTAGCAACATTTAAAGGCGACACACCAAAGTATCTAAGACTTGCTTTTAGTCTCAAGTCTCAATCTTGGAAACATTGTAGTTTCACCACGGCAGACCTACGTCCATAACCCTCGCATAACTACCTATCCTAGTGTTACTGCAGTCGGAATCTCTTAGCTCCACGGTTGTCTTTTCCAAAGACATTACGAATTCTCTTTACACATTTCCTTGACCTCATGACGTTTTCCATCAAGGTCAAGGAAACGTTGTTAGAAAAAGATATAAGACGTACTTTTATTGACTATTCGACCGGAGCCCGGGTTAGGTCCAAAGTCTCGCCGATCCAACATGTCCACCAGTGATAAAAAGAAAAACACATTAACAGATGATTTCTATACAACAAATTATAATAATTTACTGTCACGGTGGTGTTATTTTCTTGTTTTAATGATGTGTGCATACGCAGCCGACTGCACTCTTAACTATTCTCTAGATTCTCCAGAAGAGTTTTTTTCCACTTTTACTTTCTTCTTTTAGTTTTTTAGGGTTAGGGAATATCATTTAAATGTGACTGCTGCAGCTGTTTAAGAAATCATTCTATATAATTGTAATATATAAAATAAATATATTTATAGATAATATATCATACGTCATAATATTTTAATTGGAAATAAAGTTACAAAAATGTGTCATTAAGAAAACCCCTGCCTCCATTCATTAGTAATGTGTTAGCTGGGATGTGACTGACCCTGGTCCCCAGCCACCTGTGGACGGAGCAGGCGGCCATCAGCACACACACAGGAAGTCACTCGACTCAAGGCCACATGAGGTGGGGGGGTGTCACCGAGCCTCGGAGGAATGTGCTACACTCACCCCGGTGTCACCCAGCCCCCAGTTAACCACACTGTCATCTGAAGGCGTTTTTGTCTTGAAGAGAGCCATTTTGAAATGATGGATACGACCTTAATGGTGGGAGCCGTCAAATGGCCTCATCTAAATCCAATTAACATGCATCGATTCTTGGTCTCTAATTGAGAGTGGGAGTGGAATGGGAAGATGCTGTGAATATTTAAATACCGCGGAGTCCCAGAAGAGAATAATTTCATTTTGTCAAAGTTTGAATGTGACCTTGGGTTTATAAAGCGCGTTTCAAAGGCAGTGGATGAAACACAAAGGCTTTAAGAAGCGTTTCGGTGCCGGCTTCATTGTGCTCAGAGTTCAAAGCGCCAGGGCGGTATAAGGGGACTGTTTCGGTTTAACGGGACTGTGTAATGTTCTGTCAAACCAAGCCTGACTCGTGTCCATGTTGCGTTTTTATCAAACCTCCAAGGAGGAGATGAGAGGCATGGTCCTGCTTCTATGCATGGGCCATTTGATCTGTTCCTTTCGTCTGGTCCCAGATGCTCTCATCTAAGGTGGTCATACTGAGCAGTACCAGGCCTCCTTCTGCTGAGCAGACCTGCTCACTATGAACAATAGAGCCAGCTCCCTCACTGATAACAAACAAAAGAGATTATACCACAGGTTGTTCCCAACGAACAACCTGATTGGTCAACTAGACCTTCAGAACATGGTGTAATGACCATGACAACACACCTAGCTGTGGTCAAATGGAAAATGTCTCATCGCTGTGAATATTACTCTGCCATTTGTGTTCAAACCACAACACAACGCTATATGCTTACAAATGCATCCAGGGAAAGGACATGAATGATGAATACATTCAAGATTCAAGAAGTTTCATTGTCACATACAGGATGTGCAGTGAAATGAAAAAGTGTCGATGCCCAGCAGAATGTGCAAAAGAACAATACAATACAAATAACACGAATTGGAGGATCAGAATATCCACAATATTTACAGTATATACAGCATACATTCCATTGTATGTATGCTGTATGTTGGTACCGTGGTATAATCATTATATTACAAAAATACAAAAATAGGAGATTATGAAAAATCAATCTCATACTTATTTAGGATCATTCTATACATTCCATCTATTAAAAACCTGTTTCCCATGCAGGCTTACTGTGAAAACATCTGACCTCTCCAACATCATTGGGGTTGGGATTAACCAAAGGTCAAAGGTCCACACAGTCATGCACCAGGAAGCGGTGAGCCTGCACTGATTTCTGGCTCGCCACGACGAGGCAGTTGTCTGCAACGCCGCCAATCGATGTCGAATGAAGTTGTGGAGCCGGGAGCCTCGAGGAGAGAGAGAGGGGCCTGCTGGGAGGCTGGACGACGAGGCTCATTCGTCCTCCTCTCTCCCCTGTCTCTGGGCCATTAGAGGATGGTGGGATCAGTGTGAGACAGCGGCCACAGAGAAGTCTATCCTTCATGATGTCCACACATCCACCCGAACCCCCAACAACACGACCACCCCGACACAAACATCATTATGTCTTCTTCTGATTCCCCAAACGACCAGCAGGCATCTGGGCATTTGCACAGGTGAGGCCCCGCCCACCCAGGTGAGCACAGTGTGTCACCTTAACGATGTCCCTCCACCACCAAGGTTGTCAGATGATTTGAGTCCCACGTGGCGGCGTCCATGCTGAGAAAAGGCACGATGCACCCACTGTGCAGTGAAACGCTTTGGATGAAAACGTCCACTAAATTACCTGTAGTTATCTTAGTCATCAAGTATTATCAGTAGGGGGTGCCAGTAGCTCAGGATGTAAGAGCGTTTGTCCAGCAACCGGAAGGTTGCTGGTTTGATCCCTGGGCTCCACCTTGCTACATGTTGAGTTGTCCCTGAGCAAGATGCCTAACCCTACTCCTGATGTGTTGGTTGGCACCACTGTCGGTGGATGAATGTGAGGCAACTGTAGAGTGCTTTGGATAAAAGCCCTAAATAACTGTTCTTTGCAACTATGAATGCTTGAAACCTGCTCTATTCTTATCTTTATGTACCACAGTGATATATTGTTGTGTCCGTCAACAAATGTATTCTTTGTCAGTCGCTTTGGGAAAAAGCATCTGCCAAATGCCCTCAATGTAAATGTAAATACAATCCATTTACCATTTATTTCTTCTTAAGACTTCGGCCTGTTTTACCCTCTCGAGTGTGATATTATATTATGTATATAAGACAACACTGTTCCCTCTCAGCGTACGTATAGTGTTGTGAGCCTGGTGAGAATGAGCCAGCGCTCTCTCTCTCTCAGACTTCATCAAATGAGCCCTGAGCACAGAAACACAGCAAGATGAGATGTTGACCTGCGGGACCTCCACTCAGCAGGAGGTGCAGAGGTAAGTGTGCAGTGAAGTGTACTCTATTTCAGCGCCATAGCTCCACACCAGCTCCCATACAAATTAACAAGATATGTGTTGGGATAACTGGAGTATTCAGTATGGAGTCATTTAATTAGAGATGCTTTTTCTTTTTTTTTATATCTCCAGAAGTGCCATTGTTTTCCCAAACAACAGATTGCTCCAATTCCCCTGGAAGCCTTTAGTTGCCAATTCTGCTGACACAATATTGAGGGTGATGAATTTTTCCCCCAAAATAGCCGGTGTTAACTTCCGAATTATTAGTTAATCAAAACAAATAATATGCTAGCCATGGACTAATTTAGCATAGTCCTGGGGTTTAGCTCTGTCCCAGTCTAACGAAGGCACTATAAAATAAATTCTTAAATAGTTTAAACATGTACAATAGCCAAAGCTGAAGTTTGTCCAGTCAGTATAGGACAAACTATAGGACAAATATAACCCTATAGTTGTATCGTACTAATATAGTTGTATTGTACTTATATAGTTGTATCGTACTAATATAGTTGTATTGTACTTATATAGTTGTATCGTACTAATATAGTTTGTATTGTACTAATATAGTTGTATCGTACTTATATAGTTGTATTGTACTAATATAGTTGTATCGTACTTATATAGTTGTATTGTACTAATATAGTTGTATTGGTACTTATATAGTTGTATCGTACTAATATAGTTGTATTGTACTTATATAGTTGTATTGTACTAATATAGTTGTATCGTACTTATATAGTTGTATCGTACTAATATAGTTGTATCGTACTTACATAGTTGTATTGTACTTACCTAAATTTTTGACATTGTCTTTAAAAATCAATTGATTTATCACGTCGATATCTCCTCTTGGATTTTAAACATCATAACTGTATATTCATATTAGCTCTGAAAACCGACAAGAACAACCCGACGGTGAGAACAGTCAAACGGGCGCCAATCACAGCCCGCGCATGCGCCTGGGACGGTGTAACGGCGCCACCGCGCGGCGAGTCCTCGCGAGAGCGGGAAGTGATTTGGTATTTAAAACGATAAATACGTTGGCGGGAAAACACGAAGGGTAACCGCCGAGACAATAACAGAGACTAATGTTAGTTCTAATCATAATTACACCTTGTACACATTTAAAAAAGCTATGAAATATATATTCGTAATTATACTGCTTACTAAGCTCTCATGTTTTAATTTCAACCACAACCTCCTCACAAACTGGCAATTTAAAGTGATTTGTGCTGTAAAGTCCTACATGTAGTCCATGAACAGATTCATTGTTCTTACATACAGGACCTTTAAATGATTCTGAATAAAAGTTTCAAGCATCCCAACACCCTTAATGCTTTCAAATCAGTGGTCCTCTGTTCTCCACCTCAGGCAAGGTAACCTACTGGGAGGAGACAGCAGCAGCAGCCAGCAGCAGCAGCACCTGTTCCAGTCCCCAGAGCCTGAGATGGAGGGGGCCTCTCATCACACACTTCCCCGCTGAACCCTCCACATGAAGCCCTCTTCCTCCCGCTCAGAGGGATGCTGCTGCAGGGACAGCCGACTCACACACACCACAAGGTAGGAGGGGGATTTCTTCAGGCTTCAGTAACAGAATGCTCACCCTCATCGGCCTGAGACCACTACTCCGGTGCCCCACAATCTTCACCAAAAAACCCCCTTTGTAACCTCCCAGGTCCTGCTGGACACACTGTATAGAACCAAAAGTGCAGTATTGTAGTAGGGACAATCTGAACATCATTCTCTTATCTGATCCAGATTAAAATGGGGGAAATCGATACGCTGCCAAAACATCATCCCTTTCCCACATGCAACGCTAACTCTCGCACACGTGGCCAAACAGCTAATGAGTTATTACATCGATGCAGGACTGACTTACCGTATTTTTCCGGACTATAAGGCGCACTTAAAATCCTGTAATTTTCTCAAAAATCGACAGTGCGCCTTATAATCCGGTGCGCCTTATGTATTAACCTCGAACCGATTTTATGTGGTACACGGCGCTCAAAAATCTGTCAAGCAGCGCCGCTTAATGGATTGTCGGCGCATTACGGCTACCGCGGAGTAATACTTGATGGATTGTCGGCGCCATTGCGGCCCGTAATACTTGATTGATTGTCGGCGCATTACGGCTACCGCGGCGTAATACTAGCCTTGCGGAGTAATACGTACTGTAGAGGACTGCGCGGGCCTGGAAAGTAGGCCCTAGCCCGGCCCTGGCCCGAGAGAGTGAGGCCCCAGCCCGGCCCGGCCCGCCACATTATTAGAACTCTCAGGCCCGAATTAAACCTGACATTTTTTTAACCTCCCATATTTGCGACTAATGTCGCAAACTAGACTTGTTGCCCAGATGCGACAAGTCTAGTTATAGACTTCCGATCTTATTTGAGCACTTTAAATGGCATAAGTGGTTATATTTAGTTTCATTTCAATTTTAAGTTATTTTAGGAAAATGTTTGAAGCATTTTGTAGGCAGTTAAATATGTTTTTTATTTTCTGAAGTGAGTGACGAGCAGTTGCGCGGCGATTAACAGTTGATCCATTCGCTACATATCAGATCAATGTTGAATAGGCTACTACAAATTATATCCCAGTGAATAGGCTACAAAAAACAAGTCAACACTTAAAGCGCTATATCAGTGTTTATTATTAAACGTAGCCTATAAAACCATTGGAGCAATAAGCACACGGAAGTGCGGGAGAAACAGTTACGCTATTATTAACAGAGAAAACAGCTTGTCTTACCCGAGTAAGCCTTTGACTAAAATAAAATTGACCAAAACAGGCCATTCCAAGAATAATAATAATCAAGGGTGTATTTTTGTTTTGGACATTGGTGGGGACATCACAGAATATTGCGTCAAGGAATGCGCAATTACGCAACCGTGAGGTGTGGATATTGGTGGGGACATGTCCCCAGCGTCCCCACTAAATTCTACGCCCATGATAATAATAAAAAAACGTCCAATCACACAAAAACAGTCAGCCGCTTAACATGGCAACATGTCTTTTTAAGTCACTTTGCATCATGAAGGAAAAGAATCGCATCCACGGTTTCAGGGGACAGTCCAGTCCTGCTCTCCTCTATTACTCTTCCAGTGACGCTGAACGCACGCTCACTGCTGCTGCTGCTGGTAATAAAGCCTCTTTGAATTTAATTTAATTTAATTGAGAGAGAGAGAAAAAAAGCCGATCCCGGCCCGCATCCGAGCTAATGATGGGATCATTGGCCCGAGGCCCGACCCTCGGGCTTTCAGGCCCCCCGGGCCTCGGGCTCCATTGCAGGGCTCTAATCCGGTGCGCCTTATGTATGAAAATAGACCCGTTCATTGACAGTGCGCCTTATAATGCGGTGCGCCTTATAATCCGGTGCGCCTTATGTATGAAAATAGACCCGTTCATTGACAGTGCGCCTTATAATCCGGTGCGCCTTATAGTCCGGAAAATACGGTAATCCCATTAACGTTGAGAGTTTGGCAGCCTGAACGCATTCGTTGCCATTTCTTTGTGAAACAGTGTGACTTGATTGTGTGATGTGATTTAGTACGATGGATTATGCTTAAGTGTATGTTGAAGTGTTTGTCCTGCAAAAGGCAGAACATAAGGTTACTTCCTTTTAAAAAGGTTTAAAACTCAGACACATACAGGAAGATGAATGTTTTCCTAGGCCACACGTTACACACAGGAAGAGTTCCACTGCCCCCGTGTGGTGAGTTTCAGATGTTGTGCTTAGGATTCATCCCACAGAAAACTGTAGATTTTACAACCAAGTGGAAATAGACCAAGTGGACCTTCATAAATAACACCCAATCACATCCTACGAAATAAAACTTTTAATAATTATTTTGATAAGATATGTGGTAAAAACAAAATCATATACATTTATAGACACCTCATAGCAAAGGCCAGTGTTAACCATTGATAAGATTGTGTTTGGGTACTTCAAGATAAAACATTTACAACAGTGAATTTCAAATCCGATCTTATCAACACTTAAGCAGATTAGGGTTGCTGGTACAAGGCAGTTATGCGTTCAGATGACCTGACTGGTAATCACCCTAAACCACAGACTCAGAACCTGCATCTAATGGCTAATACATGAAGAGGTGACTCATGTGGCAATTCCCAGGGTGTCCATGGAACCTTTTAGTCAGGGAGCCATTACTACACCAGTGGAACAGAATGGGCAGTAGACCAAATTAAATGGATAGGTTTCATATCAAGGTAAAATACATACGTAGGTAGAATACCATAGCATCCATTTCACAGGTGGTCTATAGTGCACTGGCACAAATAAATTAAACTATGATTAATGTGGAGGATCCCCGTCCATGTTTACCTTCATGACCCCAACGTATAAAGTTTGAACATAAAAAAAACCCCAACTACTGACCTCCCAAAACCGCTCTCAAAACACTGTGCTTCTAGATCAGAGATGTGCTGTCCGGCAGGGCTTTTTCTTCTTCATGATAGCCAGTGAGGTGGCACTATTAAACGTCAATCATTAACACATACCTGAGGCTCAGTCCCCAACAGGTAACGCTTTTGTCAGGTGGCTCTTGTTCCAAGCGCCGGTCTGACAAGCCAACAATCGCAGAGAATTGCACGCTATGCCCAACCGGTTCGCCGGGAATTTACAGCTGCGTCACTTATCAGATGAGTTGTCGAGACAGTTCTCTGCATGTCTGAAGCAGAGCATATGTGACCAAGTGGACAAGGCAGTTGTCATTTAAAGTGCATCGAGTTGTCACACAAGCAACACCGCAGAAGTGATCTGCCTGAAATGCGGTGTGTGAGCCACATCTCTACCGGTGGGCTCCAGTCTTTGTTCATAGCAAGGCCAACTGTTGGGTACAACGTGACAACACAAAAGCAGTCGTACAGTGACATTATTGTAGCTCCTTAATTTAAACAGCATTTGTTTCAGTGGGTAATATACTCTTCAAATGAAGTTATGCAGCATTATTATAAAAACAATTCCAAACATTTTTGGCATCGCATGGAAAATCTTAGCTTTGGCCCCCAACTCGACAGCATCAAAAGGGAGTATTTGCGTTTGTGCCACTCAGTAGCGGGAGGCTTCGTCGTAGGAGGTCAAGTCCGCATCGAAGTAGCCCTCGAGCTTCCACTGCAGCGTCTCGAAGGTTGGCCTGTTCCGTGCCTCCGCCTTCCAGCAGTCCTGCATGAGGTCATATATGATGTTGGGGCATCTGGGGGGCAATTCATCCGGTAGCCCGTCGACAGCTTCATCACGACCTGGTTGTTGGTCATGTCTGGGAGGCAAACCAAAGAAAGATGATTTGGGAGCCAAGAATATAGTGTGGACATAACGGCTCAATGTATCAACTGCATTACTAAGGGTAGTTGTTCATTTTGCAATGTTTGTTCATTTTGGTTAATGACAACATTCAAATTCGAACAAAGTCCACAAACCCAAATAATAAATAAAAATACAAGCCCACCATAAATCTATAATCATGATTCATCCACCTCATCATTTTCAACTTTCCATGGAATATTGTGCTTCATTTATCGCTCCCATGTAATTTACTAGCAGGCTAATGAAGAGCAAAGGTCTTACTTGGGTACGGCGTCTGGCCGAAGGTGATGATCTCGTACAGGAGGATTCCAAAGGACCACACATCCGACTTGATGGTGTACTTCCCGTCGTCGATGGCCTCCGGCGCCGTCCACTTCACTGGGAATTTGCTTCCCTCTCTGGCCATGTAGAACTCCTGATTGTCCGTCTAAGGAAGATAATTAATGCAGTCGATACTTTGAGAAAAACTTGTTTTTATAGAGACAATAAAACCCCCAAACAAATTTTTTATTGTATACGCCAAACAACGTTTAGGGGGAGCACCGCATTGCCATCTCTGCAATTTGATGTTTTGTGTGTCAGGTGACCAAAACATCACCGACTGTAGACAGAGTGACTGAGGCGGCAGGTATAAAGAGAGATGTCTCGTACAGTACAGGTCAGTAGACACGAGTCAATCAGTAGTTATGATTCAGTGATATTTGTCTCAAAATTCAAGGGATTGTCACGAAAACGGTCAATGAATGCATGCACTTGATCCAAAAATGCAGATCCAACAGTTCACAGGACAATTTTACATTTGAGAGCAAGTCTTATTGCAACTAATGTGTATGGACATAGGAAAACATTGATCATTTTTGGGCCATTTGTGCAAAATGTAAAACATGGATTCATAAATAAATATGCATTTGTACAACTTATTCAAATATCAATTTACAAGAGAAATTAACTTTCACAATGCACAAACGCAATTTTACAAGACACAAGTGAAATCTTATTAGTATTAATAATTATGAGACAAATCAAATGATATTCCCTCTGGGCTTCCTGCCCTTCCCCAAACGGACCCCCAAAAGAACCTCACCATGAACATCCGGGCCAGGCCGAAGTCAGCCACCTTGCAGATGTTGTTCTCCCCGACGAGAACATTGCGGGGCCGCCAGGGTCGCGGTGGATGTAGTTCTGCAGCTCCAGGAAGGCCATGCCGGGACGCCACCTGCGCTGCCATCTCAATCTGGTCGGCCAACACCAGCTTGGTGCCCTTGTCCTCTGTGAATGGCAAGTAGATTGCATTTCTATAGCACTTTCATCCAAAGCACTTGACAATATTGTCTCACATTCATAAACAGATTCACCCACACTGCGGTGTCAATCATGCAAGGCAACAGCCAGCTGGTCGGGTGCAGGTACGGTTAGATGGTGTCTTGCTCAGTGACACCTCCACACTTAAGGCTGATACATACTCCGTGAGAAGCGAGAACTCTTCTCGCACCCAGGGCTGCGAGAATAAGAACAAAGGTCTCGCAGCCCTGGACATTTCATACTCTGCGAGAACTCAAGTGCAGAGCTCAAAGGCCCCGCCCACAGCAGCAAACTTCCGCGCCGACGGAAAGCACATTAACCACGCCTACTTCAAATGGACCAATCACACAATAGTTCTCGGACACGACGCGAGAACAAAGTTCGGCCCGGATGATGTGTCGAGAAAAAGCTGCGAGAACTCCTGAACCAGGGCTGCGAGAACAAAGTTCTCGCTTCTCCCTGAGTATGTATCAGCCTTTAGCTAGGAGGAGCAGGTAGGGTTAGGTGGTGTCTTGCTCAGGGACACCTCCACACTTAGCTAGGAGGAGCAGGTAGGGTTAGGTGGTGTCTTGCTCAGGGACACCTCCACACTTAGCTAGGGGGAGCAGGTAGGGTTAGGTGGTGTCTTGCTCAGGGACACCTCCACACTTAGCTAGGGGGAGCAGGTAGGGTTAGGTGGTGTCTTGCTCAGGGACACCTCCACACTTAGCTAGGGTGAGCAGGTAGTGTTAAAGTATGACAGTGGCGGTGAGCAAACAGAGGGTGAGGTCCCCCCTAAACGGCATGACCTTCAGAAGGCCCCGGGAGAAGGCCTCGTTTACAGTCAGGGCAGCCTGCTGTGAATCATACATCGGGTCAGGACAGCGGCTGGAGCTCACATCAGGGCATGCAGCTTATCTATCCATCATGTGAGGGTGGTCACATGATGAAACGGCTTGTAATGGCTAATCACACCCACACCTGGTGGCAAAATAGGGGCCCTTGGCATGAAAGAATCTGTATTGCCACAAAAATACACAAGGGCAGGATAGCAAGGAAATTTGACATTTTCTGTCAACAAATGGAATTGAAATGCTTCAGTGTAATAAGGTAATTAAATAAATATAATATACTAAAAGACCACAACACTATAGTGCCTCTAGAGCAGGGCTGCCCAATTTGGGGCCCGCGGGCCAAATTTGGCCCGCGACCGATTATATTTGGCCCGCGCATTATCCACTGTATAATTTTTTTCCCGTCATCGGCGCTCGCTCTCACGGAATATTATTTATTGGTGCAGACGCGCGAGCCGGGCCATCAGTAGACGAGGGATCGACAGCGTCTAGCACCCCCCGGGAGACGCGCGACGGGCACCAACACAGTGTTACCCGCGCAACGGAAGGTAGACGCACGAGGCGGACCATCAGTAGATGAGGATCACAGCGCTCAGCACCCCCCCCCCTGCCGCCGGGAAGTAAATGACTTCGCGTCCGTTGTGCGTCTCCCGGGGGGGGGGGGGGGGGGGGGTGCTGAGCGCTGTGATCCTCGTCCACTGATGGCCCGGCCCGTCTGACAACTTTGAAAACCAAAAGTGGCCCTTGAGCCAAAACAATTGGGCACCCCTGCTCTAGAGAGTAGATAGTAAACACTGGGAATGCTTTTATGGAGTGTGTGGCTGGTTTAAGAAGCCTCACCTGGCCACAGTCAGGCAGACAGACACAGACACAGACAGACAGACAGACAAAGAAAGTTGGCCCTTGGAGACATTGTGATAAAGGGCTAAACACAAACAAACGTGACTTCAACTACTTGATCCTCGACACATCCTAAGAGCCCACATGTGACGACCTTCCATTACAGACCCTTGTGCATGTGAATGTGAAGGAGACACAAATCGCTCAACCACAACATTTGTGACAACGCGAGCCAGAAAATCCATCGTCACTGCCTCTGGAATGACAAGGTAAACCTCCAAGGTAACACACACGCTTTTTGGCACCCTTACTTTGGAGGAATTCTGAAGCTTGCCCAACACATTCTTCATAAAAAGCAGGCCGCTCTTGGGAGGAATTCTAAAGTGACAATGCAACAGCAGTTTTTGATGGAAGCAAGGCGCTCTTACTTAGGAGATACTCAAGCAGGCTCCCGTTGCTCATGAGCTCAGTGATGATGTAGATGGGTTCTTCTGCGGTGCAGACCGCGTACAGTTGGATCAGCTTGGGGTGCCGCAGTTTCTTCATGATCTGGGCCTCTTGTAGGAAGTCCTGGGAGTCCATGGTACCTGGCAGCGCGACAGGAAGTAGTCGGAATCAGTCAAAGGAAGTTGATGTACAGGAGCGGCCGCAACTTTTCGGGAGCTCGGCCATATTGTCACGGATGGCACTATGTATTCAACCTTAGTGGGTTCATCGTTAGTAACCTACTACTACCCAGCTATGCCATCAAAATATGGTCATAGGTTAGCTTAGTAGGGTGATGGTGGGTTAGTTTAGCAGGGCTGGTAGTCGGCCGTCTAAGTGGCATGATTGGAGGCTAGGTTGCTTACCCGGTTTCAATGTTTTTATAGCTACTGCCGTGGTGTTGTTCCAGACACCCTCGTACACCTCTCCAAACTGCCCGGCTCCAAGCTTCTTCACCAAGTTTAACGAGGTCCGGGCGATTTCCCACTGGTCCAGGTAGGACAGGCCGTTGGTCTGGGGAGCATTCATCTGGAGAGAGGCCCACAGTTACCACTGAGCCAGCTTGCAAAACATAGATAGGTTTCATAGAAGTAGAATGAATGCTCCCGTTCTATTGAGCATATTGGAAAGGGTTTAAGCAATAACTTGACGCATTAAGATTTCCCTTGGAGCTGGACAAAATGCAATCAACAGGAAAATGGTTTAGATTGATTCAAGATGTTTAATTGTCACATACACATTACAGCAAAATTAGAAAATAATAATTTACCCCTTTACATGGTTGCAGAAGTTTGGCACAGAGGCCATCTTCTTGTACAGCGTAATGGTTCACCAACTCTCTGAGGGTTTCAAATGTTCTGTTCTTTGAAACGTTGTAGTTGCCATTCTCACCCCGACGCACTCTGTAATGCTTCACCTTTCCAATGTCCAGCACTGAAACAAACTGGCTGGTCAAAATCCATTGAAAAATCGGCAGAAGCTTACACTCTGACCTTAGCACAAGCTAACACATTTGGTAATTCAAGTGTTAGCGAAACAAACACTTCCTGAAAGCCCATTGTCCTTCATGTTGACGTCATGATGTTCTACCATGACCTGGTGGGTGAATACTCTTTTCTGATTGATCAGCAGTTGTGCGTTAAAACACTATTGCACATGTAGTTTGGCTCAAGTTTAATCACTTCTAAATTAGCCCGCTACCAAACCCGTAACCAAAGCAACATTAAAAGGGCACCGCTATAAAAGATTACTTGTCATCAACTGTGGCAAGTATAGCTATCAACTTGATAAACTAATAACCAGGTAGGAAAATAGTCATTTAAAAATCACGATTTACTGGCATGGTTGTAAAAGGGACTACAATTATCCCTTGTCATGACATCTTTAAGCTCTTCCTCCACAACCTTTCGATTTGGAGTGAGTTTTTTTTTTTTGTTTCAAGAGTTTCAAAGTAAATTGTGCCTGCTTTTATTTTGGGTGGTAGAATTCCAGAGGGATTATCCCTTACTTAAGAAATACTCCAGCGATAAGCATGTCATAAACTGTGGTGTTCAGAAGAGGGGGTTTGCTGGGTGTTACAGGTGCTTTACAGCGGCCAGAGGGTTTATTGGTTTAACTTCACAACCTTGGACCATCAATCACCCGACGGAAATAATGACCGCCTCCGACCGAGGGCACAGCTTTGTCGGGAACGAGGAAGTAGACGGGACATGAGATTTAAGCCGAGGGGGTTATATAGTAGCACTTCATGATAATTGGGGAAGCCCTCCTTCAAACAATAATATTTAGCTGTTTATTATCAGATTTACAGTGTAGCGTCAGTCCTTCTGTGCAAGGAGACCCCCCTTGCCTCTTCCTACCTTTCCCTCGCTGTAACGGAAAGCATTTTCCCCTGAAACCGACTGCGTGACTATACCCTACTGTTTGTGGCTGTGCTGACAGAAAGGGGACGAGCCATGCTCAGTAGGACAGGTTTGTCCAGGGGGGGGGGGGGGGGCAGGGGGGCATTTACCTGATAGGGAAAGCTCTCCTCGCTGACTCTCACAGTTCCTGATGAGGAAGGCTCCATGCTGGTTGCCCCCGGACAGCAACATCTTCTCAGCATCGGTTCTCTTGGTGTCTGAGAAGTACCACCTGCAACCAGAACACAGCCGGTCACTTGTGCGTCCCCAGAACATGATTATAAACCTATTTCCGGTTTTATTTTTGCAACAAATTGGGTGGAATATAATAAATAAAAATAAAAAACAGTATTTGAGCCACATGAACCATTTAAGATGATTTTGCTATACGATAAAAAAAAAGTGTATGTAAAATAATGCAAGATATTGGTTGGGGGGTTGGCAGTATCTCAGGAGGTATAAGAGCGGTTGTCTGGCAACAGGAAGGTTGCTGGTTCAGTCCCCAGGCTCCGCCTCCTAGCTAAGAGTCGAGGTGTCCCTGAGCAAGACACCACCTAACCCTACCTGCTCCTCCTAGCTAAGTGTGGAGGTGTCCCTGAGCAAGACACCACCTAACCCTACCTGCTCCTCCTAGCTAAGTGTGGAGGTGTCCCTGAGCAAGACACCACCTAACCCTACCTGCTCCTCCTAGCTAAGTGGCATCATTTGGAGGTGTCCCTGAGCAAGACACCACCTAACCCTACCTGCTCCTCCTAGCTAAGTGTGGAGGTGTCCCTGAGCGAGACACCACCTAACCCTACCTGCTCCTCCTAGCTAAGTGTGGAGGTGTACCTGAGCAAGACACCACCTAACCCTACCTGCTCCTGACGTGTTGGTTGTTACCTTGCATGGTTGACACCACCGTCGGTGTATGAATGGGTGAATGTGAGGCAATACTGTAGAACACTTTAGATAAAAGCGTTTTACATCAAATGCAATCCATTTACCATATTGGTTTGATAACAGAATGAAGGAGTCAAGTCAATTTTATTTGTATAGCCTTTAATCACAATACAGTCTCAATCTCTTTGCGGGCCAGATTATTATGGGCCAAGTGCTTTATGACACCCCCTAGCCCTAGGAGTCATTTCTTGCCCTGATCCACATTGCTGCATCAATTGAAGATGTAGCTGGTTTCTCTGTAACTCTTAGTTTAGGCAGAACTGGTTCCCTACAGAGTCACACATGACCTCATTTTGGAATCTGTTCTGTTCCCTGAGTGACACAATGGCTGGGGAATGAGGAGGCTGATCTGCTGGCAACACGTTTACAGGAAGAGAACAGGAAAAACCAGAGCACAGCTGAGCGGAAACGTAGTTCAAAATATAAGCCACAGTTATTAAACTAATGTAAAGTATGTCATTCGCTATGAAGCAGGTACAACCAGGCTCCATACGGTACACTGTGACAACACGCCCACCAAAACATGACGAGCTGGAGAGTTAAGAGTGGAATTCCCTCAATAATTAAGGGATGCTTCCCCACAGGCATGTTCCTGATATAAAGTGACAGTAACAACACTAATAATGAACCTTGACCAGAGATTTGATGACACTCTTGTCTTGTACATTCCCACCGTGAGAATTATTAACACTTACACGCCTACAAGCCTTCCCTAACCAAGAGACAATCATTAACCCCATTAAAGGCCTGGACGGAGAATAAAGGCCCATAGACACTCAGTAGTAAGGAAATCCACATTAAATAAATAGATGAAGACAAAATCTACTCAAATGTCCATTGACCAAAGTCCATGAGCCATAGGTTGATAAATCCAATGTTTGGGGTCGTTTTTATGTATTTTTTTTTTTAAATACTTTTAAATCAAGATGACTCGATTAGGAAAGAAGCAGACTGGAAGGGTTCCGGACGGGACGGCTTGTTTTGATTTTCAACCAGGCCGGCCGGTCGGTCAGCCCAGGGTCAAGGATGACGCCATGAGGATACACACCTATCCCAGGTATTCTGTTGTGATGCTCAACTTCTATCCAAGTGATTTGCACCATCCTCCTCCTCCTCCTCCTCATTAACGTCCACTCAGTAATATAATAGTTATATATACACTTACGGTTCTGCGTCGATGCTCTCCACGGGCGCCACGTAGTTGGACGGGATGTACCCCTTGCGGGACCTGGACGCCCCGCTGAGCGCCCGGGCCACCCACCAGTCACCGGCACTCTTGTCCAGAGCCTCGAGTCTGTCCCCGGTGCAGAAGCTCAGGTCGTCGTCGGTCCTCGCCGTGTAGTCGTACAGGGCCACGTAGACCAGGGTGACCGGGGCGGCGGCGGCGTTGGCGGCGGTGGTGGTCGGCACCCCGGGGGGCACCTGGGTGTTCACGAACACGATGTCCTCCTTGGTGAGCCCCGGCGCGCCGCTGGACTCGGGCTTCTTGAAGTAGGACTGGAGGGAGTCGCAACAGGCGCGGCACGCATTGCGGATATCCATGCTGCCGTCGATCAGAAGCGTCCCTTGATTGATTGATTGATTGATTGATTGATTGATTGATTGATTGATTGATTGATTGATTGACGGACCCCGCGATCAGCCGCTGGTGTCCACGGGGTCTCACGGTCGTGCCGTCGTCATGGTGTCCGGTATCCCCAATGTCCTACTCCACAAAGTTCAGTTTCGTCTGACGCGACGCCGCCGCAGCACGTGTGTTTATGATCGCTGCGTCTGGGGGGTGTGGCTAAATCAGGTGCACCTGCGAATCACCTGTCGTCTCCCGAGGAGCGCCCAGCTGTCAATCACACTTCAATTGTGCCAAATTATTTACATTATTATGATTGTTGATTTCTATATTGTTTTATTGTACTGTTTTGCTATGCAACCTGCCACAAGAAGTTCCTTCGGGATTAATTGAGTTCTATCTTATCTTATCTTAAGGCGACGCGACTCCGACCGTGCGACCTATTTAGTGTAATTACGGTAGCAAGCCTACTGGTGGGCGGTTCTAATTTCTGGAATGTGTTTTATTTTCATTATTGTAATTGAATGACAAATTCTAACTCTAAGTTACTGAAACAAATACCACCCACACACACACACACACACACACTTTGCAAACGTGTGCGCCAACCCGACTGGGCGCCAGACGGCACTGCGCGCACCGACTGCGCGTCTACACGAGTCTTTACGGTACCGTTTGCGCGACCCGGAAGACGCGCGTCCCTCTCTCGCCTCCCCTCTGACGCCTTCTCCCGGTCCCACTGCTGTCTACATGGACCCCGTAGCCGCTGACAGGCTGTAGGTTGTTGTGCCAGGTCGGAGGAGGAGGAGGAGGAGGAGGAGGAAGAGGAGGAGGAGGAGGCAGACTCTACATCGTCAGTGACGTTGAGGGACCAGAGTGCGACATCAGAGGAGGACCCCCGTCTCCTCCCGTCACCATGAGCGAGTACTTCAGCCTCTCCGACTGCGACGTGATCGGATTCGATCTGGACCACACGCTCTGTCGGTACCACCTGAAGGAGACGTCCCGGGTGAGTGTGCGTGTGTGTGTGTGTGTGTGTGTGTGTGTGTGTGTGCGTGCGTGTGTGCGTGTGTGTGTGTGTGTGTGTAGTGGCGCTTAGAGCTGGCCCACAGTCTCGGCTGGATGCAGGAGGGATGCTGTGAGGAGGGGATGATGTGGGGAGGTGAGAATGTGATGCGGGGATGCTGTGAGGAGGTGACGCAGGGATGCTGTGAGGAGGGGATGATGTGAGGAGGTGCTGTGAGGAGGTGATGCAGGGATGATGTGAGGAGGTGATGCAGGGATGAGGTGAGGAGGTGATGCAGTGAGGAGGTGATGCGGGGATGATGGTGAGGAGGTGATGCAGGGATGATGTGATGCGGGGATGATGTGAGGATATGATGTGAGGAGGTGATGCAGGGATGATGTGATGCGGGGATGATGTGAGGTGAAGCAGGGATGCTGCAGTAACACCGCTGCAGCTGCGTTTAAACACAACCTCTGCGTTCACTCACTGTGGCGTTTCTCCACCAGTAGGCTGTACTGGCGCGTAGATGTATGTGAATGACCTGCTATCAGTGACATTGGACAATGTAGTCCATCCATTCATTGGACGGGAATGTGGCACAGCTTTCTGTCACGATTCCCAATCAATGTCCCGCGCCACCCTCCCACCAGCACCACCACTGCAATCTGTTTTCCATGTCACCATTAATCCTCCTAATGTGTTCACGCTGCAGTTGATCTACGAGAGCTTTGCCCGGTACTTGGTGGAGCACAAGGGTTACGACCCGGACCTGCTCAACCTGACCCCGGCTACCTGGGACTTCTGGTAGGTCGTGACCTGTTTCTCATGTGCTATACTAACGGGTACATGCAGTATACTCTATTGTATTATGATAAATATACTGAAACCCCAGAATGTTGTTATTAATCATATGGTCTGTGTGGACACAAATCATGTTATTACTTATTTTAACCAATTGGCGCATTAATCATATTGTTTGTTTCATAAAGGATACTGATGAATAGTTTTGAACCACATATGTAGTCCATTAACTTCAACATTGCTAATCGGTCGTGATTGATCGTGATTGGTCGTGATTGATCGTGATTGGTCGCGCTAACGTGCTTCGACTCCGCTTCAGTTTTAAAGGCCTGGTGGTCGACCTTGAGGATGGGAACCTGGTGAAGTTGGCTGAAGATGGAACCGTACTACGGTGAGATCCGCACACACATGGGATTCTTCACCTACTGTCATATTATTGTGTTTCGCCTGAAGATATCTTGGAAACTCCAACCAGATCCACAGACGTGCGGCCATCGAGGTTCAAACCCAGAACCTTTTCGGGAGGGAGTCACAATCACCAAATATCTTTGACACAAGATCGTCAAACATTATCAACACTATTACTAGTGCACGACTATTACATTGACCTGTAGTGTGACCACTGGTATTTTACAGATTTGACAAAAGGTGAACCCAAGCCTTCCTTATTCCTTCCTTGTTCATTATTTCTGTAGAGCAACTCACGGGACCAAGGACCTTAGCCCGGAGGAGATCCTCAAACATTACGGCCCCAAGAGAGAGTGGAAACACTTTGAGAGCCTCAACACGTCCTTCACCAGATCCGGTATCTCTCCCTCTCTCTTCCTCTCTCTCCCTCTCATCCTCATCTCATCTCTCATCCTCATCTCATCTCTCATCCTCATCTCATCTCTCATCCTCATCTCATCTCTCATCCTCATCTCATCTCTCATCTAACCTAAGAGTTGATCATCTGAGTTGGTGCACAGGGTGGTGTTACATCACGTTTGTTGTGCACAGGATCCCGCTGTTGATCTGCTGCACCAGGTCTGAAGTGGGAAGTTGGCTGATATTCAAACCATTCTTTCAATGTTTCCGTGTTTTTTGGGCGCTCTGGTTTCCTGCACATTCAAAGCAGCGATATTTTGGATTGCATTTATATCGCGCTTTTATCCAGAGTGCTCTACATTTGCCTCGCGTTCACACACGGCGGCGGGGTGTCAACTGTGCCAAAATACATTTAAATATAATTTCACATACAACATAGTATGTTAGAAAAAATAACCTTTGTGAAATAATGATTGATTTTTTTATTACAGTATTTTTTCCATTGCTTGATGACTACTCAGATACACCAGATTCAAACCGCTTTGTATGTCTGCATTGGATTCGCGTTTGAGACTGAGCGAGCTGTTCTGTCATATCTATGAAAATGTATGGAACTTAACAAGGTGAGAGCCCTTTGATATTATTGTATTATAACTTTTATCGGTCTAATGTGGGGTTTCTTCTTTTGCAGCACATTACTATTTCTATGACAACTATTTTGATCTGCCTGGTGCTCTTCTGTGTGGACGCATGGTGGACATGTTGCACAAGGTAGCTGTTTGTGTCTTTGTAAGAATCAATGATGGTTGATTTGGAGTCATGTGGAATGGAAGAGTGAAACGATGTCTTTGTTTGTTTGTTCGTCTGTTGTTGTGCAGCGTGGGAACGAAGTCAACTCAGAGTTTTGGAAAGACATGCTGGCCGCCATCGACCACAACTACAACACGTCTGCGTTTAAAGGTGAGCGCTGCAAACGGAACTGGAGAAAGTGTTTTGTTCTAAACTGTTCAGTGTTCTGAGCGCTAAGATTGCTTAACGTGTGCGATTCAACATTTTGATCTTCAACAGGATTTTGTCACAGAATACGTCCACACTCTTTCTCATTGTGGAACTAGAACTTTATTGTTTCACTTTATACAACCAAATGGGACATCACTGTTGTAATGAAATGCTTTTAGAAATTCTCCTCATAATCACTGTGCATCATACGGAAGCATCTCAAAAACAGCACATTTATTTCCATGTAAATTACAGGTAAAATATTTTCGACGACAGACATACAAAAAAGAAATACATAAAAGGTTTGCTGTAAATGTTACAGGCAGTTGGAGAGCACCACTTATATTCTGTTTTGTTTTTCGCTAAATTGGCCCACACACTACTCTGGGATACTGTAACAACTTGAACCACAGGTCACTTCCCCTAAACTTTATTGATACTGCTCTAGGTGGACACTTTTTGTCAAGATATTGCCTTTTTTTTTCAAATTTTCTATTTTTCGATGACAGTTCCAATTTCATCCTTACATTTTCAACTGGACAATTTCACTGAGCAGTTCATGACTTTGCAAGGTGGTTGAGGTCTTAGACGGGGAAGAATCACGTTGAGGCAATCAGGAACCCAGAGAAGGAGCAGTGCACGTTGTCTGCCGCGAAGATGCCGTTGCTCTCCTCGTCAGGGGCTTGGATGTAGACCCGGTCGTGGGTCTGCAGCATCAGGACCGTGCTCCCGGACAGCTGGTCCAGGAAGCCTTTGTTGTACTCGTCGTAGGAGAACATGACTGGCTCCTCGTTCCTGTAGAGGGCCACCAGCGCGTTGGCGCCGTTCACATGGATGTGGTAGGAGAAGAAGTAGAGGCCGGGCACCTGGCAGGTGAAGACGCCGCTGTGGGAGTCATAGTGGTTCTCACCGTTGTACAGGACCTGGTTGAACTGGATGGGCGCACCGGCCTGGGGATAGGCGTTGGTCAGCACTGCGCTGAAGGCAGACATGGGAGCCTTCATCATCTCATGGGGCATGATGACCTCATGGGCCTTGACGGGCATACTCTTCTCATGGTGGTAGACGACCTCTCCTGGGGGCCCGGGAGGGCCGGGGGGGCCGCTGGGTCCTTGGCGACCGTCGTGACCTGTGGCTCCGGTGTTTCCAGGAGGACCCTGGGGACCGCTGACTCCCTTAGACATCACTCCAGCAGGGCCTGGCTGGCCAGGGTGGCCGGGATGGCCCTTGAGCCCAGGGGGGCCACCAATGCCAGGAGGACCGACTGGTCCTCTCCCGCCTGGAATTCCGTTCTCACCGCTCTTACCGGGGGCTCCAGCATGTCCGGTGTGTCCCTTTGGACCGGGGGCTCCATTAGAACCAGAGCTGCCAGGGCCTCCAGGGTTTCCCTGGGATCCTTTGGGGCCCTGAGGACCATAGGGGCCTGTAGCTCCTGTGGAACCAGCTGTCCCTGGGATACCTGGCTTACCTGAGAAGCCCTGAGCACCTGGATCACCCTTGGTTCCCTTTGGCCCGGGTACGCCGACCAGCCCGGTGTCACCTTTGGGTCCCTGACCACCGACCTCTCCCTGGAATCCTCTGGAGCCCTGAGGACCAGCTGGGCCCACTGCGCCGGGAGCACCAGAATGACCAGTGTAACCAGTGGGACCTGGCTCTCCCTTCTGTCCAGTGGTTCCTGAGGTACCAGGACCCCCTCTATTGCCTGGGGTTCCAGGGATACCTGATTTACCTACACCTTGCATACCAGGGGAGCCGGGCTGTCCAGCAGGACCCTGAGGACCTTTAGGACCCATGGGTCCATGCAGACCGGGGGTTCCATTCTGACCAGACTTGCCTGATGCTCCGATGCCGGGGGCTCCTGTGTGGCCCTTTGGTCCTTGCACGCCCGTTGATCCAGGGGCGCCATCTCTACCGGGGCTGCCATTTTTTCCTGGTTCGCCGGTGTATCCGGTGGCTCCAGGCTTGCCAACTCCAGGTGTACCAGGTATGCCAGAGGGCCCCTGAGGTCCGACTGCGCCGGATGAACCCTGAGGTCCGGTAACACCGTGTCCTCTCTCTCCCTTCTGGCCGGGTAGTCCAGGGATTCCAGGGTGTCCCTTCAAACCGGTCTCTCCTCTCTGTCCCATTGGTCCATGCAGGCCATGTGGTCCAGGTTTGCCAGTGGCGGAGAGTCCAGAGGGTCCGGGGATTCCTGAGGCTCCAGGTGAACCCCTGGGGCCCATGGCACCAGTTGCGCCGGGCGCGCCTTGCCCACCTGGGATACCGTTGCCTCCTGGTTTACCGGAGCTACCTGGAGTGCCAGGTTTGCCGGCCTGAGAATAACCTGGTTTTCCGGGGGCTCCGTGGGGGCCTACGGGTCCTGTGTGTCCAACGCCGCTCTTTCCAGGAGGGCCAGGTGGGCCCATTGGACCGTGCTCACCTTGTGGTCCTGGGGCACCGGGCTCACCTGCAATGGCTAGGAAAAAAGAGAATACAAAAATATTATGAATTTTATTATATGAAAAAATTGTTGTGGGAGCCACAACAGGCAGAGAACTAAAATGGCTTGGTGACTTACATTTTTAAAGGTATCTCATTTGTTTTGTGAGTGCAAACCAAAAAATGTGCTACAAACATATTGTTAGTGTTGATTTTTTTTATATTGTCACTGATGTAGAGGGGAAAGGCACATGAATTAATTATAAGTGACACAGTAAGTATTGATTAGCCGTTCTGTTACGCATCACTTGGTCCAACTATAGATATTTGCATGACCTGGTTGTTACTATTCTTCAGCGTGAGACTCCACTCCACTCATAATTTCTATATAAAGGTCATGTGGAGCATCCATTCTACCCCAGTTGTCTCAACAACACCAGTGGCGTAACAGAGATATTCCAACTCAGTCACACCATCTTGTGGCCACTGAGTGTACCATTTCCTGCCCTTCACTTGAGCAAGCCTGCGTGTTCCATAGCATACAGCCTCTAATTTCATGGACGAGTCGAGGCCGGTGAATGTATAGTTAGTGGTTTACGGGTTGTTGACCCCATATTTCATGCCACTTGGTTTTTGAGATTGGGATCCAGTGCAATCCAGTGCAACTCTTACGGAATGTTGGATTTTTTTCGTGTGTGACCAGACATGGTGCACAACAACTTTGTTTTTGCACTTAGTTGTGTATTTGTCTTGGAAAAAAGGGGACTTTTTCTTTATGTGCACACTGTTGAGTGAGATGCTTGATGCCACAATACTTTCGTGTGTACAGCTTATAGCTGCTGACACTTGTTATAGATGTGTCAATTGCTTGGGTTTCTGTTCTGATTTCACTACTGCTTCGATAAAAATAAGTTGGGAACATTATTATATTCACTCCTGCTGCGTTGGCACATGGAATGCAGAAGTCAGGATGACCTCCAGTGGCTTGAAATGGTTATTCTGTTTGATTGCCAAATAATAAGAATAATAATAATAATAATAATATATTCCATTTAGTGGAGGCTTTTATCTCAAGTGTCTTACAATAGTCCAAGAGTGCATACATTTTTAGCATGGGTGACTTAAGTAGAAACCTTGAAATGTTATACCAAAACATCCACTGTCCAGGCTGCCAAAATCCTCCTCAAATCAAAGTTATCTGTGAGCATAGATATGATCAGCTTGTCTAAATGTGTGATAGAGAAACGTAGTACTTTGCACCCAAGAGAATGAATGAGAAGAACAGGTTGTGAGTAACACACAACATTGTACAGCGATTGTGCTCTTGTGTGGTCAACATGCACGTTAAACCGCTGGCCGAACCGCCCTTTGCCAACCACACAGAACTGTGCCAAAACAAACCAAAAACTGCGGAAAAGGCGGAACTTTCTGGCAGCCAGGATCACCGCAGAGGGAAGGTGATGATAGTCCTTGCCTCTGGGTGATGCCTCACCTCTTCCTGAACCGTTACTCTCCAAACTGTTTGAGAGCCTTTCTTCCGGTATCAATACCTCTGTACATAATATCCTTCATGAAACCCTTATCATTCATTGCCATTACTGAATGTGTCCAGTACTACTAGCACTACCAAAACGGTCACTTTCAGGTGAAGGACAGCAGCGACCTACATTGAGTTGTGTGTTTATATATATAACTGGTCTCTAGTCTGGAACACTTTCCATTCCAAATATTGTTTTCCTAAGTTGCCTCAGTGAAGAAGCCATCGAGAAGATTGTCAGTGTGTGCCTTTTCTTGAGATTTTAAGACTACTGTTTTGATTCAATTGATTATCCTACATGTGATCTCTTATTGTTGGGTCTAAATCCCTTTTTTTTTTTTTATTATTATTATTTTTTTTTTTGGAAAAAAAATGTCTTAGCACTTGTTAAAAGTACATTACAAAAGCTAATGACAGAACATTGTATTTGAACCACTGTCTCTTTAACAGCAAAACTCATAATTGTGTCGGGCCGAGACTCTGTGATGTTAGGGGCTTTCAATGAGGGACAAGCCAGCCTCAGCAATTAAACTAAGACCACTGAGGTCTTGGTTTAATGGCAGACCTCAAAAGGTCTGTGCCTTCAATTTTACATTCATACACTAACGGCGAATAACAGGTAGGTGTAGAGGAGCAGGTTGATGGTAGGTAGAGAGGAGAGAATTGAAGATTAGCGGTTGAATTTGATGCACTCTGTGTGAGGATTTCAGATTTTTAGCCCATTGGTTGATCAATAGAAATTGCTTTTGGCTCCTCAACCAAAGAATCAGTTCATTTGACTGCATTGATTTTGTATGTATTTGACTTAATTACATCCCAATCAACACAACATCTCTTTAAAACTTTGTGGAGAGCAGGTGAGACGAGTCAGAGGCGTACATGCATGCAGGTGTACAGGTGCAGAGCAGGAGGTGCGTGACTCACTCTGGGTCTTGACATGGTGGGCCTTGACGGGGTAGCTCTTGCTGACCTTGGGGACATGGTGGTACCGGTCAGGGGTCGCCCCGACCAGGGCCAGCAGGACGAACAGAACACTTGTTACGCGGAGATCCATCTTGTGAAGTCAAACCTGGGAAAGGCACAAGTGGCATATGAAGAGCATTTCAATCTAAATATTTCTATAAAGTATACTTTAAAGTATAGTAGATTGAAACTCAACAGAGACACAACAAGCAATCAAATGAAAGAGAATGTGTCAAACAATTATCATTCAATGCTGAGAGTATTGACTTATAAGAAAGAGCTGTAACTACGGTGATAGAAAAAACATGATTTGCAAGAATTTTCTTTTAATTATGAGAGTGATGCACCAGGTGCATCATATCTTAACATTTCATGCAAATGTAAGATTTGCAATGGCTCAGTAAGAACTGAGATCTTGGTTTCAGCTCAGGCCATTTAGATCATTCCTGCGTCCGAGCTGAGCATCCCTATCTGTCTGCTAAACCATCCTGTCTTCCCGCCTCCCTCCCCGCTGCCCTGCTGACCCCGGGTCCACATGCTCTGAATACCTGCTGTCACCTCCTGGAAGCAGAGTGACCAGGAGACAGAGAGAGGGATGTGGAGAGTGACCAGAGGGGAGATTAGAGGGAAACTCCAGGAGAGATGGAAGGGAGACCAGCAGAGATGAGAGGGGGGACCAGAGAGAGAGGCCAGGAGAGGTCAGCGGGACCAAGACCAGACCAGAGAGAGACCGGACCAGAGAGAGGGCCCATCAGAGTCCAGAGAGGCAGAGAAGACACCTTACCTTCAAGGTTGACGCGGCGGGGTCGGGAGGTTTGTGTCCCGGGGGTTAAATCCTGAAAGTGTGGAGTCTCTGCTCAGATCTCCGGCTGCTGCTTCCCAGGGCCACCGGGCTGAAGGTCTTTATATGCCTCAACCTCTCCATCCCACCCGAGGTCCCGGGCCCTGAAGCTCCTCCCCCCTCTGATGTCACCGTCTTTTTAATGAGGGGGTGCCGCGTCTTCACCATGACGACCCTGCACCCCGCCCCTCCTTCTGCCGCTGCGTTTTGTTTCTTCCTCCTCTTCTTCTCTCCTTTCTTTTCTTTCTTTCTCGCCGATCCAAGGAGGAGGAGGAGGAGGTGGTCGTCTTCTGCTCCTGACGGTCTCCAGAAGATCTTCTCTGAAGCTGAAGCTCCCTGCACTTGAGCAGGAACTCTCTGCACTTCACTTCACGATTTAGATCTTGTCGGTGTATATCGGTGGTGTCTTGTTGGTTAGTTTACCGACGAACGTGAGATGGCGTGTCAAGATGTTGCTCTGGTGTTGACGGCTTAATTCCTCTCTTCTGTCTGTTGGTTTTAAACATAATCACTAGTTGGCCGTTTTGTGGAAAGTCAATTCAAAGGGGTAATTGGCTGCTTTAGTTTCCTGTTTCTGTTTTGAAAAGGCTGAAACTGAGGTGTTCCTGAGGTTTCTCTGGAGTCTGTTTGTAGGTTGTTGGTGTTGACAGTCTGGTTCAGAAAGAATAAATCTACTATGACATCTCATTGGTGGCAAATATGTCCCAGGCTGGCACTTGTTCTATTTATTCTATTTCGCAGCAGTCAATCAAAAAATGAATCAATTAATCATCACTGTGACAATTTTTTGTTTGCAGGATGAAGCCGTCGGTCAGGATTCTGACCAACGTGTACTGGAATACACGTACAATCATACTTGTGGATACATCACACTAAAATATGTCCCACTAAATATAATGGCAGGGAGATGCAGTACCACAGTGAAACACCGGGGGGCGGAGTTGGGTTTCTTTCTCTTCCACCTGTTGCAGTTTTCTCATAGCTGTGGTTGAGGTTCAATCCCAGCAGCCTTTGAGCAGACAACTGAACAACAAACACTCTCCCTACCGCTCTCCCTCTTCAGACTATTCATGTCTCTCTTGCTGTCTTTCTACACTTAATGCTGCCCCCTAGCTACGTTAAGCATGGTAATATAGTCATACCATGAGATGTGTATACTGCTAGTAATATGTAGGTTTAATAATGTGGATCAGGTTGAAAGGCACCTCCAACACATGCATTGCTTATTTCACTGCACAGTATTGGGTGGGTCCTCCTGGGCCAAATGCAGACGTTTCACCGTATGAGAAGGTTTGGGATGATGGATTGGACAGACTCGATGCTTCCCGGTACGATGATGGGATGTCGGCCCGGCGCTGTGGCCGTCAGTTATGTGCGATCCAGATTTTAGGGGGAACTCGACGAGCGTCGTCGAGGTTGCGTGTGGATTGCGGGACGATGTATACACCCCGAATGATTACATGCTTGCTGCATCGCTCGAGATATTAAAATAGATCCTGGGTTTATACTTTATTACCCACATCCAGCCAGAACGTTGTGATTTAAATACAATTAGCGTAGTGGCGACACAACGTCGCACCCTGTTTGGGGAAAAAAAGAATGAAAGGAGGAGAAAAGTGGATGATTCACCATTAGAAGGTAATCAGTAGGTTTGACGCAAAAAAACCCAAAACTTCATCGTATTTTCATCAAAAACCCACAGACAAAAAAAACCAGCTGTGTCATGGATTCGTTTCACCTCTCTCTCTCTCTCTCTCTCTCTCTCTCTCTCTCTCTCTCTCTCTCTCTCTCTCTCTCTCTCTCTCCCTCTACTTCCCTCTCTTTCTCCCTCTGTTTGGTTGAATCTCTCTCTCTCTCTCTCTCTCTCTCTCTCTCTCTCTCTCTCTCTCTCTCTCTCAGTGAAATGATAGTGTTGCGGCATCGTAGTGTAAAGTGGCATCGACCGCACTGTGGCGGACGCTGCTGTCATTAAACCTCCGACTCTCTCTCTCTCTCTCTCTCTCTCTCTCTCTCTCTCTCTCTCTCTCTGTGGCAGGATGAACTCCTGCCTGGCTACATGTGGGCCTTCATGTGTTGGTTGTCTATTCTAGACCCCATTCTGTGTCCTGGAAGCACCCGTGAATTGACATGTGCATGTGTTACCCTTCAGGGAATCCCTTGCCGTTGACATCAGGATATAATTAATATTAAATGATAGTCTTAAACCCAATGCAGGTTCTTTGCAACTTGTGCAGCTTATTGGTTATTTGTAGGAACTTGTCGGTTATTTGTGAATATGAATAATGTCATATAAAGCTCGCAGGCCGCCGGTTTGACGCCCCTGCCTTAGAATGTTCTGACTTGAGAGCCAGATCAGTTGTCACCTTGAATCTGTAAAACCTTCCATAAGGTAAACAGGGTGACTGAGGTTCAGACGTGACGTTACTGTCCAGATGTATTTAAGCTCTGGCAGTGTTGGGTACGTAACTATGCAGTCTATGGTACACATGGATGTGGTCTATGATTAACCTGACGTATGTGTGTGTATATATATACAGTCTATATACAGTCCCACCTGCACCTGGTCATCCCGTGACCTTATCTTCACCAGTAGTGGAGTAGTCCACCATAAATGCCAGTTCCTATGGTAATGTATATGTTATTGTTTCCTCTGTTGTCCTCTGCTCCAAAGCATGTCCAAGTCATCTTGAATGTGAGCAAATGGGCTGTTGATGGCAAGCTTCAATATTTGTACTACTGTACTATATTGTTGTATTGTGTAAAGAAGTTTACAGTATTGACAAACTATTTCAGTCTCTAGAGCAAGTGTTAAGAGTATGTGTGTATGTATGTCTGCCTGTATGTCTGCCAAGTACAACATAATGCTTGTTCCCCATTAAATCCTACGTATAAACAAGAACAAGAACAACAACAAACATACATAAGTATATATGTCCTGCTGTTCCTTGTACATACGTACGCATGTAGGGGTGTTTTGAGGTTACCATCCTCGTCAGGGAGAAAGTACGGGCCGGTAGTTACCGTTTAATTAGACAGAATCGGAAGCCAGGGCATGTGAAGAGTGGCGGTTTTAACGGCTATGTGAGTAAGGTGCCGATTTGACGTTAATAAAACAGAAAAGGCCACTAAGAGGCAGTTGGAGATTTACGAACGGAGAGGCAAGGTTTGGTCGGACCTCCAGGCGGACGGCGGCTGCAATTATAGCGACCAGAGGAAGGAAAAAAATCACCGGAGCCTTTGGCCGAGGGAAGCCGAGCCTGGCCGGGCCCCGGAGTAGCCACCGCCAACCTGAAATGGCTTCCTGTTTGGTGTGCCTTTTTTATACCGTCCTGAACCCCAGAAAATATAAAACCATTAAACCAAGTTTTCTGTTTGATTTGCAGGACGATAATAAATGTATTTTTTGTCCGCTCGTGTTTTTGTTTCATTCATTTGTTACCGCGTGGATTAGATTATGCTTTGATTTCCACTTCCATCAGAGTCCCACCGTCAGGACAGCATAAGCGTGTGGTTTCAGTTTAAGTACTCGAGTTGAGGCTGAACTATAACTGTAACTTTAGTTTTTACCGTGCAACACCGGTGCCGCTGTCGAGGAGGTGCACCGGACTTCCAAGCTCTTTCTCACGTTATCCCCTTTCACTAAATCCCTTTTTATACCCATGTGTGTGTGTTGCATATGCTAAGGTTCACAGTGAGGTTTCCTTCAAACCAATATCCCGTTATTTGTCTTATTTATTTTGGTCTTTTTACAGTGAGTCGTGATACGCCTCGGAATCAGAGGGCTGGTTTCCACGGTTACCCTGGTTGGGTTCAACCCAGTTCTGGAATGTTTTCATGTATAGGCTATGCATATGAAGTGTAATCCATGCAGGAGTAGTGCTGTGCATTCCCATATTTTGTACTTCTAAGCTGCTCTAACTTAATTGTAATTAACTGACCACGGTTGAACATTGTCAGTAATCACTCCAAGTGGCAGGAACAAATAAACCATTTTGAGACTTCTCATATCCATTGGTTATTTTCCTGTTGGTTTTGAACTGTTCTTTTTGCTGTCGTGTCAAGTGGGGTCGGGACCCACAGGTTGAGAAACACTGTTTTAGACGTCTGGTTGATGACAGCTCTGGTCTGTGTTCTGGTCGGTGCATGGTCGGTATCGGACTATTCTGGATTCTATCACGTGCCCATGATGCCCCGTTTTCCATGCTTGACCCCCGAGGGCCCTGGGAAGGTGTTTGGTTCCAAACCCATCCCTCTAAACACAGTCGTTGAGGTTTCTTGCTTTCTTTCAGGAAGCACGGTTGGTGTTTACCAAATCATGAAGCTCTCAAAATAATTACGGGATGGAACAAAAACGCAGGAGGGAAAAGCGTCGCGTTGGCAGGGAGGTTTTCTCCAGCGGTAGCCGAGTCCCAACCTATGGTGCAGGATATTCTTTAGGTGTTGCGCTTGCTGATCTGGACATTTCGTAATGTACAGAGCAAGTCTAGTGTATTCATCTGGCTCTGAACCACTCGCCAAAACCCAGTGGGAAAGAACATATCCCACCATCCAGGACACCTATAGGTGCTGGAAGTGTCAAAGGTAATATCATTTCAGTCAAAAGTCTTTAAACAGTGCAATTCCCCCCAAATGTCCCCCACAGAGAAGTCATGAAACTTGAGATAGTCCTCTTTAGAGTAAACTACCATCGCCTCTCGTCCAATCAGAGTGTCTGGATAGCAGGGTTTGGTCCTGTGGGTTCCACTGTCTCCACGGTATCCTGTGTGTCAGTTGTTCTCCTGCAATCTCATGTCTGTTGTTGTTTTCGTTGGTTTCATTGTATTTGTAGTGTCGAGCTGGGACGGGTTCCCAGTCACTATTCTTAGCGCGAGGGGTGTGGAAGAAGTTCTTTGTTGTTTTTCGCCTCAAAAGAACCCAGCGGACGTCTCGCTGCCTTTCAGTGGAGTGAGCTGTAAATAGTACTCATCTCATGGACATTATGACCACCTTCTCGTCTCATTCTGTCCACGGCTGATGCATAGATAGTTTTTAAACACGGCCACTCTTATAGCACATAAATCGCTGTAATGGCTTCAATAACAGCCATTACCGCCGGGGTTTAAAATGGTGCCTCACCTTCTCACAACCCTTCCCGTGGTCTAAAAGGAGCCTGTGTCAAGGTTTATGAGATATATTTTAGATTCTGTTTTGTTGTTGAATCCTCGGGGTAATAAGAGTGTGTCCGTACGCTCTGTAGCTCTTGGCTGAGATATGTTAACCTGAAAGTATGGAGGAGAACGAGGGAGAGACGGTGTTCATTTGTCATTTCAACTTGCCCTGTTTCAATTGTAATGTCGGCCATGTATACTGAAGTTTAAGGGTAACTTCTGGATTTTTTAACTGGCTTTTTGGAACAATTGTGCCATCAGCTGCAAAACGTCTGCCATGTAAACCTTTGGGGCGATAGTGCCTTGTCAATGTTCCTCCTATAAAAGTGCTGTTTTTGCCAATGATTTTTATTAGAAGTGTCTGACAACATTATGGAAAGAATACCTACAGAGAAATACAACTTTTTTCTTTACCTTTTGCTTGATCCAGTCTGTTTTGTTATAGTGTCCTTGTCCGACCACGCGTCGCTCAAGGACAAATCTCGTGGGAGTTGAGTTGTTGCAGGATGGAGACTTGCTGAGAGACGATAACAAACAGACCAGATAAAGTGAAAAGATAAAGAAAGCACTTTGAGAGGACTGACGAGGCGCTCTCACCCTACAGGGTTGTATTGAAGCCCGTTTTGCAGCTGATGTCTGAAGTGCTTTCACTCAATACTGGACCAATTTAAAAAATGGTTTTCTGCGTTCGTCAATTCGACCCAAAAAAAGGGTCCAGGTGAGAAATCCCAAAGTTATCCTTTTACTAGCTCATCAAATTGGGTCAGGAAACTTATGTTGCCTTGCTTTCCACCATGTAAATGGAACAAATGAAAATGAAAAAATGAAAAAAAATGACCCAATCATTTCTGATTGGGTCATTTTTTTCCTTTTGAACATTTTAAACATTGACACTTCTTCTTGATCTTCTTATTTTCTTCTCTCTTTACTTTGTATTCCTGTCCTGTTCTTCTGCTGCATGCTTTCCATCTGGGATTACTGGAGTACATTTTATCTTCAAGATTCAAGACGAGAAATATGACCAAATAAGCAAATAAACAGTAAGGCAACAAGTAGGCATGTCTACAACAATGCAATATAAAAAGTGTAGTATAAAGTTATGTAGTGTGGGTGCATGTACTGTGTACTACCTACGTGTGTGTGTACTGTGTACTACCTACGTGTGTGTGTACTGTGTACTACCTACGTGTGTGTGTGCTGTGTACTACCTACGTGTGTGTGTACTGTGTACTACCTACGTGTGTGTATGCATGGGAGAGGCAGTGGGAGGGGCCCTAGTGAGGTCAGAGTTCACAGTCCTGATGGCCTGCGGAAGGAAACTCAGTTTTAGTCTCTCTGTTCTCGCAGCGTAACTGCGAAGGCGCTTGCCTGACCACAGAAGTTGGAAAAGTTCATTGTTGGGGTGGTGAGGATCCTTCATGATCCTGCAGGCTCTGGTTCCACACCTCCTGGAGTACAGGTCCTGCAGGGTGGTGTGGATCCTTCATGATCCTGCAGGCTCTGGTTCCACACCTCCTGGAGTACAGGTCCTGCAGGGTGGTGAGGATCCTTCCATATCCTGCAGGCTCTGGTTCCACACCTCCTGGAGTACAGGTCCTGCAGGGTGGTGAGGATCCTTCACGATCCTGCAGGCTCTGGTTCCACACCTCCTGGAGTACAGGTCCTGCAGGGTGGTGTGGATCCTTCATGATCCTGCAGGCTCTGGTTCCACACCTCCTGGAGTACAGGTCCTGCAGGGTGGTGAGGATCCTTCATGATCCTGCAGGCTCTGGTTCCACACCTCCTGGAGTACAGGTCCTGCAGGGTGGTGAGGATCCTTCATGATCCTGCAGGCTCTGGTTCCACACCTCCTGGAGTACAGGTCCTGCAGGGTGGTGAGGATCCTTCATGATCCTGCAGGCTCTGGTTCCACACCTCCTGGAGTACAGGTCCTGCAGGGTGGGGGAGTGTAGTCCCAATTGTGCGCTCAGCCGAACACACCACCCTCTGCAGAGCTCTCCTGTCCTGAGAGGCGCTGTTGCCGAACCAGGTAGTGATGCTTCCTGTCAGGATGCTCTCCACCGCACCGGCGTAGAAGGTCTGAAGGATCCTCCGGGAGACTCAGAAGTTCATTTGATAATGAAGGCATTTCATTTTGATTGTAATTGATTGTAATGAGCGAGGCAGGTTGGTTAATCTAACCTCACCTGCTCAGTGAGGTTCACCACTGATGTGGAATGCTCCTACAGTGCTGGTGGACAAGGAGCCTCTGAAGACTGGAGCTGTACTAGTAGTGTTACGGACGGGAGGCTTGTGATGTGGTCTGGAGAACCTGCCAACGTGGATCAAGTCTGTTTCTTTAAATGAGCTCATAGAACTTAGTGGTAGGACGACCGACTCCGGGCCAAGATAGTGGAAGTCCTGCCATGTTTTTGCTCCACACACACAATGAGGTCAACTGGATTCACGCATTAGTGATGAACTGTTTGTTTGGTCATTAGCACAATCAGGTGGTTTATTTGAAGTCTTAAAGTGGATTTTCTATATTTTTAAATCAGGACTTTCTTATAACTTCTTTATCTGAGGTCCACTCGGAGAGTAGAGAAACAATATGGCTGACTCATGGACACTGCCTTCAGTCAAGGATTTCAGCAGTCAGAAATGGTTAATGGTTGGTTATCTGGAACAATTAGTTGACTAGTTCTACTATTTACTGTTTAGCAGATGATTTCATTCAAAATGATTTGCAGTGGATTCAGATACACGTCGTTAAGGAGCAGGTAGTGGGCGAGGGGCAACTTGCTCAAGGTTGCTTCCATAAACTATTGAGGCAATCTAACGCAGTACTCTTCCTCTGCACACCCTGACCACCACACTGTCCTTCCCCATAGTTCTCGTTGGTCGTCTGGAATGATAAAGATTGATTCTTCTGAATCAATGGGCTTCATTCTGGTTCATTCAGTGGAACAAGGGCTTAAATTTGCATTGGTTCTGTGGAACAGTGGTGTTGGTTCTGGACTGCTCCATGGAACAATACGATCCGAGTCTTCCTCTCCCCCTATAGAAGCGTATTGACCACTGGGAGCGCCTGGTTCTGCTCCATAATTACTGGTTGTGCCTCAACGCCACATACTCACAGTCACACACTTTGCAAAGCAGTCCCCTTGATAAATTCTAAATGTGTCACAGTCATGAGAAAGTCTAAAGTGTTCCAGGATCTCGACGTTGTGCAGGAAAATGATTTTGAACATTGTTGCACCCAAGAAATGTTAGCCTGGACACATGATAACACATTGATGAGTTTTATAGATTTATAGATACTGCTGCTACTCCTGATTCTAAAATTAGCCCAAAACGAGCCCGTTTTGATATTGTGGTGATGCCATTTTCTTCTCGCCGTGCCCATCTCCTCTGACCTCATCCGTATGTTTTCATCCGAGCCGCTACGTCTCGAGCCTCCCAACCACAACATGACGCCCTTGTTTATCAGACCCTCAAACTTGAAATCATTGGGTTGTTTTTCCTTCTTACTGGGAGTGAAGAGAAAGAGAGAGAGAGAGAGAGAGAGGGAGAGAGAGAGAGAGGGGCAGAGAGATTGATGTAGAGAGACATGGAGAGAGTGGGGTAGAGAGACAGGCAGAGACCGAGGGAGTAAGTCAGCCAGTAAAGTTGCGGGGACAGCCTCTGTCACACATGTGTGCTGGTTTTGATGGTAATCTAAAATAGGATTGTTTTTTAAGTCAGCAATTTCCAAAGCAAACGTAGTATTAAGATACAAAAAGCTCCACGGCACCGCTGTCCTCAAATCTGCCCTTCACCTCAACCTCCACTGGCCATCCAGTTCCTGCTTCGTGGGAATTAATGTCCTTTAATAAGCCCTGTGTGTGTGTGTGTGTATGTGTATGTGTATGTGTATATGTATGTGTGTGTGTGTGTATATGTATATGTATATGTGTGTATCTGTATGTATGTATGTGTGTGTGTATGTGTATGTGTATGTGTATGTGTATGTGTATGTATGTGTGTGTATGTGTATGTGTATGTGTATGTATGTGTGTGTATGTGTATATGTATGTGTATGTGTGTGTGTGTGTATGTGTGTGTATGTGTATATGTGTGTGTGTATGTGTGTGTATGTGTGTGTGTGTGTGTATATGTGTGTGTGTGTGTGTGTGTGTATGTGTGTGTGTGTGTGTGTGTGTGTGTGTATGTGTGTGTGTGTGTGTGTGTGTGTGTGTCAGGCTAGTACAGCGCTCTGTGCAAAACAAAACGGATGGTAAAACTCTGGTCGACCTTACATGTTTGATTGAATTCTTCTGCTGACAGACTGTCACAATAAAAGCCCCTACGTTCGACCACGGCCACGCTTCCAGGCCAATCGGGTCGCGCGGATCCACCACCACCACCGCCACCACCGACCAATCAGAGGCCTCTGTTGTGTTTCATCCTTGTTTTTCCCCCTCTGCCCTACTTCTGTGCTTCTTTCTCTGCTTCTCGTAAGTTGGCCCCCGTCTTGTCATTATTTCCCAATTTGTGGAAGTGCCGTGTTGATCACAACCCTCAGACGCGGCCTGCTGGCACGTTGCCGTGGAAACTGGCATCGTGTTTTTAACGGCTTCGTAAAAGGGACAAGTTGGGAGCATGAAGTCATCCTTCTGCATAAGCTCTGGCTCACTAACGAGTCTGGAAAATCTCGCGCTAGCTTAATTGGATTGCTTAATTTGCATTTACTACGCCCTTTGTCCGTCACAATGGATCTGGTTAATTTCGAGGGAGAGCGAGACATGGAAAAGGGATTTGGATGTTTTTATGGAGTCAAATATTTTGTGGCACTCGGGGTTAGGACCTGTTTCTGGGCGATGCAATGCCAGCGGCTCAAGAGATGCAACAGGTTGTCATGTGGAAGGGTTGCTGGTTCAACTCCAGTCTACAAACTCCAGATTACAGTACACCTTAAACCCCTTGTTTATCTGTGGGATACGTTCTGACTGTTTAGTCATCAAGCACTTCCAAGTCAACAACACAACTTACAAGTGAGGCTGACAACATTCTCGGATTACAATCAAAATTGGCATAGCTTAGGTTTCTAAACAAATGTAGGAAGGTGTAGATGATCTGGAGGAATTGAACCTCAAGATGAGTCAAACCTTTTAAACAAGTGGTGCCTCATAGGAGTGTGTCAAGTACTAAAGTAAATCAACAAGGTGCACAAAGGCAGTCGATGAGATGTTTGGTCTTCTGGAATGGAGAATGAGAACCATGGAGTTGCGTCATTCCACCGCTTATGGCAAACCTTCCCAGAGGACTGAGGAGGCCGAGGCGCTGCTGCGTGCAGTTAATGACCCTCGCTAGCACGCCGTGTATCTGTCATCTAGCTCAACACGGGATCCATCTTGTTGTATACAGGAAACACATGTTTACATCATTGTCTTCACTTCCTGTCTACAACTAGTTGTATTTAACATCACAAAACAATAACAGACTTATTCCATCAGTAAGCAGCTGAGGTTCGGTACGTGGCCACGCTAAACACACACTTATGGACGTGTTTCCTGTGACGACGTCGTTCATCTGGGTGGTACTTCACGCCGTTCTGTCTGACGTTCTCAGATATGTCCCGGTTGTGTTTCGGGGGTCTTTCATGTGTGATGTGTTTGCTGGAAGATAAGCGTCTGTTTACCGTTGACAGTAACACCCTGTCTCCATCCATCGCCCGCCCGGCCGCGATCCGAAGGCCGGCCGCTTTCACCTTATGAATTGTCACGTTTATTTTCTGAAGGAGAGACGGGCTTTGATCGTAAATGGCACTCAAGAATGCAACCAGAATGAAATTGGAGGAAGATGTCAACATGTGGTGCTTTTCCTCCACGTGGTACCAGCTCAATGGGACTTGCGCTTTTTGGTTTTCCATTTGGTAAAACATGGTACCTTGCACCTGACGGTACTCTGTTGGTACCGCCTCTGTTGAGGTTCCAAGCTTTGTCTCAAACAGCCAGCGACGTAGCGGCGTTGCTGTGACGTCCGGCTACATTGAAGGTGTACTGAATCTGCAGTGGAGAACGGGTACCTGGTACCAAAAGCGAGTTGAGTCGAGTGAAGCTGGTCCCATGTGGAGGAAAAGTGGCAATAAACTCTAACTCTAACTCTCTGTACAATTTTAGGACAGTGGGCTTGAAAGGAACAGAAACTTTCTCCACTGCCACTCTCATTCAGCTAGCTAGGGGCAGGGACAGGGTAGTCGGGTGGGTAGAGGAGGTGTCTGATTCCAGTAGCCGAGATGTTGGATTCCATCCACTCACTCGGTGCATTACTGTTCTTCCTGACCAGGCCGTGCTGTTCTCACCTCAAGAGCTTCAAGGGCCTCATTCAGAATGGAGCTTGTGCTCCATGTGTCCTCAGTGCCTGGGTTTCCACTGCAGTCAGTTTGAATGGACTATAGAGACATCAGCGTGGTAGAGGGTAGGTTTGGGCTAGTGATTTGATTGGGGCTGTTTTGATTAGTTCTGGCCCTCTCATATCTCCTCTCTCTGTCTCTTATCTATCTCTCTGTCTATCACTATTTCACTCCGATCTCAAAATCTTGTACTTTCTGTCTGTCTCCGTCTCATTGTGGCGTTGTGGTGTAGACTGGTAAAGTGTGGAGATGCATGGCGGTTCTGGTTTGGGTCGGCGCCTCTTGGATTCAGATGAAAGTCACCAGTCGTCTGTTCGTGTGAACAAAGACTTGACTTGATTTGTCAGCGATCTGCCTCCACCACCGTTATGGTGGGCGTCAGCGATGAGGCGGTCGCCATGCCGACCGTACCATGACATGTGGGCCTACACGATAAAACAAGACGGAACGACTTCTCCTGCTGATGATGTGCTTTATGTATAGTAGGCTATACTTTTGACAAGATAGAATGATTAAAAGGACTGAAAGGTGTCACAGTTATCCTATCACATCTATGGAGCTCACACCGGAACATTGTGGAACATGACAGAGTTGAGTCATCGCAGCCGTCCAGACTCTTGGTCATGTGACTTCTGAACATGTTATTCTCATCTTGTTATGTCGGCAATAAAGCGTAACGGGATGACGCGAGCCTCGTCAAACGCCCATCAGCCACAACTCTTTGTTTTATAAAAACACAAATAAAGCGTTTAGTGCAGTTAGCTGCTGTTTGTGTAGATTTCACCGTAGGAGTCTAAAGCCGGTGATTAAACCAGACGTGGCTCCCCCCGCCCCACCCCCCGCCGTTCCACACGTTCCCCATTGTTCCTCGGCGGTGAGTCAGCGGATCTTAGGCCGAGGCGCTTTTAATCTGGGGGCGTAAACGTCCCAATTATATTCCCCGCGTACTTAAGCCGCCTGCGCTACCGTCGAGATGAAATGGAGGGTAAAGCTATGTTAATAATCCTGGGATAAAGGCTCGCTCTGGGGAACTTTCAGGAGGGAGAAGTGAATTTTCCTTAAGGCAGGTTATTTCTGCGGTGCCGCGTGGATGCGTAGCGGCGCCGGCGTCTGCGGACGTTCGTTTGATCCGACGGACGGGGGCCTCGTGTTGGTCGTGACGGACGGAGCGGTCGACACGAGGCCCCCGTCCGTCCGGCCCCCGTAGCTCCGCCTCCGCTCGCCTCTCCTGTGGAGATATGGTGTCTAAATGTAGCATGGGTCTGTAATGACAGACTGCGGCATCCCTCTCTCTCACCCACGAGGGCGCGCGGCGGGCGTCACAGTAGCGCCGACGGCGGCGTGGCGGTGGGGCGGCGGCGTGGCGGTGGGCCCAAACCAACGCCTGATAGTCACTCATTGTTCCCTCTGCAATCCTCTCTGTCGGTCTCTCTCTCTCTCCATCTGTCTCCCTCTCTCTCTCTATCTCTCTCTCTGTCTGTGCCCCTCTCTGTCTCTATCTGTCTCTATCTGTCTCTATCCGTCTCTGTCTCTCTCTCTATCTGTCTCTCTCTGTCTCTCTCTCTGTCTCTGTCTCTCTTTCTGTCTCTCTCTGTCTGTGCCCCTCTCTGTCTCTATCTGTCTCTATCTGTCTCTATCCGTCTCTGTCTCTCTCTCTCTATCTGTCTCTCTCTGTCTCTCTCTCTGTCTCCTCTCTGTCTCTGTCTCTGTCTCTCTTTCTGTCTCTCTCTGTCTGTGCCCCTCTCTGTCTCTATCTGTCTCTATCTGTCTCTATCCGTCTCTGTCTCTCTCTCTATCTGTCTCTCTCTGTCTCTCTCTCTGTCTCTCTCTCTGTCTCTGTCTCTCTTTCTGTCTCTCTCTGTCTGTGCCCCTCTCTGTCTCTATCTGTCTCTATCTGTCTCTATCCGTCTCTGTCTCTCTCTCTCTATCTGTCTCTCTCTGTCTCTCTCTCTGTCTCTCTCTCTGTCTCTGTCTCTCTTTCTGTCTCTCTCTGTCTGTGCCCCTCTCTGTCTCTATCTGTCTCTATCTGTCTCTATCCGTCTCTGTCTCTCTCTCTCTATCTGTCTCTCTCTGTCTCTCTCTCTGTCTCTCTCTCTGTCTCTGTCTCTGTCTCTCTTTCTGTCTCTCTCTGTCTGTGCCCCTCTCTGTCTCTATCTGTCTCTACCCGTCTCTGTCTCTCTCTCTATCTGTCTCTCTCTGTCTCTCTCTCTGTCTCTCTCTCTGTCTCTGTCTCTCTTTCTGTCTCTCTCTGTCTGTGCCCCTCTCTGTCTCTATCTGTCTCTATCTGTCTCTATCCGTCTCTGTCTCTCTCTCTCTATCTGTCTCTCTCTGTCTCTCTCTCTGTCTCTCTCTCTGTCTCTGTCTCTCTTTCTGTCTCTCTCTGTCTGTGCCCCTCTCTGTCTCTATCTGTCTCTATCTGTCTCTATCCGTCTCTGTCTCTCTCTCTATCTGTCTCTCTCTGTCTCTCTCTCTGTCTCTCTCTCCGGCTGTGCCTCTCTCTCTCTCTCTCTCTGTCTCTTTGTTTCTGTCTCTCTGTCGGTCTCTCTCTCTGTCTCACTGTCTCTATGTTTCTGTCTCTCTGTCAGTCTCTCTCTCTGTCTCTTTGTTTCTGTCTCTCTGTCAGTCTCTCTCTCTGTCTCACTGTCTCTTTGTTTCTGTCTCTCTGTCAGTCTCTCTCTCTGTCTCTTTGTTTCTGTCTCTCTGTCGGTCTCTCTCTCTGTCTCACTGTCTCTATGTTTCTGTCTCTCTGTCAGTCTCTCTCTCTGTCTCTTTGTTTCTGTCTCTCTGTCAGTCTCTCCCTCTGTCTCTCTGTCTGTCTGTGTGTGTGTGTGTTCAGTGTGAACACTGCACTTCCTGGGGTCCTCAGCAACACACCCGCCAAGTGTGAAGTCCATCGGATGGACGGTTGTCGAGAAAATCCAAAGGACTGTCAGACAAACATGCAAACAGAGATTCCTCCAATTATAGTTCTATCTCATTCTATCTCAGTGTCTCACTCCCTATCTAGTTTTCTCTGTTTCTACATGCATCTTTATCTCTGGGGTTTTGTGAAAGGGTAGCATTAGAGTTAAGTTTAGACTCTGTGTGTAACTGTCAGAGAGAGACTGAGAGACAGAGAGAGACAGACAGACAGAGAGAGACGGAGAGCTGGTGTCATAATCACAGAGAAGCAACACTTCTGTGGCCAGGCTTCTAAAAATGGCCTCTTCAGATGGACAACATGGCCGCCGTTATTCTCCAAACACCCCAACAGGTGCAGGAAAAGGAAAATGACAACAACCATTTATACACAGGCTCTTGTCCGTTGACCTTTAACCTTCTCCGGCGCACGATTTGAAAGCAAGGAACGGCGGCCAGATTATAACCTCCGCTCGGAGCGCTAGTGTATTTTCCCACCCGTTATCCGACTGCAATCACAAAGTTTGTGAGTATAATGTTTTGTTTGTTTCCCGAGGTCCGTGTCGTCTCTCATCAGCTGACGAACAGGAAGTGGGTGTGTGCGGGACACGTTGTTTGCTCTCTGTTTGTGGAACGCAAGCGCAACGGTTGGTTTACACTTCCTGCCGCTCCCGGACTTTGATGCGGGGCCGCCTGATTGGCCCGTCGGTTGCCGGGGTGTTTGGGGTCGCCGGGGGCTCGATGCAGCGACTCGGCGCTAACTGATGACGCGACGCTATTGACCGATCTCTCTCTGCACGCCAGTAGTTCCACCGGATACGCGTGTTGAAACATTACATCATCATCTTCTCAATTCATTGTTTTACATTTTTCTTGTGAAGTCATCATATTCGCTTATCAAGACACATTTCTTATATATATTTACTGAGGGTATTGTTACCTTTTGTTCGCGTCCAGCCAACCTACCTGCTTGTCAGTTTGTCTAACCGGTTCAGGCGTGTTTACACCACCACACACAAGACCGTCCATCAACACACACACACACACACACACACCTCCCATGGTGTGTGAGGGGAACAGTCTGTCAGTTTGCTGTCATCTAGTGGTTCAAACTCTTCTAGAGGCTACACCTCATCCAGAGGCTACACCTCATCCAGAGGCTGCACCTCATCCAGAGGCTACACCTCATCCAGATGTTACACGATGCTGTAGAATGCATCTTGCTGTTCTGCCGTGTAAGCACAGCTGTGCTTAAAGTGTCCCCCATCCAATGAGTAAAACTAAAGTTAGTTTTGTGAATGAATCCTTTGTGGAACAAACGGGTAAAAAAGAGACGGAGGCAAATAAAGCAAGATATTTAGTTTCTTATCACACCATTGTTTGTTATTTTATTTTCAATTTTCAAGGCGTGAAGGGTATGAGAAAATACATGGTTTTTGTTCTCAGCGGTTATGGTTCAGCGTTGTTTAGTGACAAACAGAATCCCTTTTGTTTTCTTGCCTTTCTTAGTTGTTGTCGCCATCTTGTGGTGGACAGGCGTCACTGTAACCCCTCCGTCTCTAATCAACTGCTCGTCCACCGCTAGACCACCATGGGGCGGCGCGGCACCATTTATTCCTTTAAAGCAGGGGCGCCCAATACGTCGTCCGGAAGTACACGGATCACTGCGCATGTGCAGTCAACCACGTTGTTGACGGGGCGGCGGGGGGGTGAGTTCGATGGAAAATGTTGGTTTTATGTCCGTGTGCTTTATACTTTTGTAATATGTGAAGTTCTCAATAAAATTCTTGAAATAAAACAATTCAGAATTCCCCCCTGCGCCCCACCTGTAATACCACCGCGCCCCACCTGTATACCACCGCCCACCCCACCTGTAATCACTGCGCCCGCACCTGGCCCACCTGAAATACCACTGCCCCCACCTGTAATGACACTGCACCCCACCTGTGAATACCACCGAGCGCCCCACCTTAATACCCACCGCGCCCCACCTGTAATACCCAACCCGCGCCCCACCTGTAATACCACCGCGCCCCACCTGTAATACCACCGCGCCCCACCTGTAATACCACCGCGCCCCACCTGTAATACCACCGCGCCCCACCTGTAATACCACCGCGCCCCACCTGTAATACCACTGCGCCCCACCTGTAATACCACCGCGCCCCACCTGTAATACCACCGCGCCCCACCTGTAATACCACCGCGCCCCACCTGTAATACCACCGCGCCCCACCTGTAATACCACCGCGCCCCACCTGTAATACCACTGCGCCCCACCTGTAATACCACCGCGCCCCACCTGTAATACCACTGCGCCCCACCTGTAATACCACCGCGCCCCACCTGTAATACCACCGCGCCCCACCTGTAATACCACCGCGCCCCACCTGTAATACCACTGCGCCCCACCTGTAATACCACTGCGCCCCACCTGTAATACCACTGCGCCCCACCTGTAATACCACTGCGCCCCACCTGTAATACCACTGCGCCCCACTAGAGGGGTGCGCCACACAGTTGGAGAAATACTGGAGTAAAGTAATGACCAAAAATGTACTGAATTGTAGTGTGCCACAAGGGCTCACAGTCGCTCAATATATTAAAGTATATTTGCAGTATACTCGGGTTATATTGAGCA
>PIJE02000983.1:66141-68697 GCA_002895965.2 Coryphaenoides rupestris | reverse complement strand
TCTCCACGTGGACGACGGTGACATTTGCGCTGTCGAATGCACTTCTGCGTTACGTCTTGCTTTTGTGTGTGTGTGTGTGTGTGTTGTGTGTGTGTGTGTGTGTGTGTGTGTGTGTGTGTGTGGTGTGTGTGTGTGTGTGTGAGTGAGGTGTGGAAGGCGTGTGTGTGTGTGTGTGTGTGTGTGTGTGTGTGTGTGTGTGTGTGTGTGTGTGTGTGTGTGTGTGTGTGTGTGTGTGTGTGTGTGTTACAAGGTTACGTTGGACGTCAGCTCGGCTCTGGAAGTGAATCCAGACGTTGTTAATCTCGCTGCCCACATGGTAGAATCGCCAGTCGCTGATTTGGTGGTGTGGTCGCTGGTTTGGTGGTGCGGTCGCTGGTTTGGTGGTGCAGTCGCCTCCCACAGAAAGTTGGCCCAGCGTGGGAACATCCGTTGGTGGTTGCCATTATTAATTGCTTTTTAATCTCCTGCTTCTAAAGATTTAACTTGGCCATTCAGCATCAACCTCAGGCTAATGTACAAAGTTCAGCCTTGTAGTCGTGGGTAGTACCTACCCAGTACCTGGTAGCTAATGATACCTCAATAGTACCTACCCAGAAGAAGAAGAAGATCTCTTTATTAATCCACACGTATTGGTCACACAACACACAGCGGGAAGTGGTGGCCGCCAAACACACACACGCGCATGCAGGGAGGGTGGCCCGTGGAAATTGTCCTCTGCATTTAACCCATCCTGCGGCCAGCAGGAGCAGTGGGCAGCCAACTCAACGGCGCCCGGGGACCAGCAGCTCCAGGTTGAACGTCCACAGCTTGGTCAGGGATGTGGACAGGAGAGGCGATCTTCACATGTTTTTAATTGGGGTTCTTTTTACTCCGTAAGGAGACCCCTCGGAGCACGGGGAGAACATGCAAACTCCACACAGAAAGGCCGGGAGATCACCCACCTGGGCACCCCACAGTTAATAGCGCCCCAGGCGGGAATCGATCCCAGGACCTTCTTGCTGTGAGGCAGCAGTGCAAGCACTGTGCCACCGTGCTGGCTGTGTAGCTAATGATACCTCAATAGTACCTACCCAGTACCTGGTACCTAATGATACCTCAATAGTACCTACCCAGTACCTGGTAGCTAATGATACCTCAATAGTACCTACCCAGTACCTGGTAGCTAATGATACCTCAATAGTACCTACCCAGTACCTGGTACCTAATGATACCTCAATAGTACCTACCCAGTACCTGGTAGCTAATGATACCTCAATAGTACCTACCCAGTACCTGGTACCTAATGATACCTCAATAGTACCTACCCAGTACCTGGTACCTAATGATACCTCAATAGTACCTACCCAGTACCTGGTAGCTAATGATACCTCAATAGTACCTACCCAGTACCTGGTAGCTAATGATACCTCAATAGTACCTACCCAGTACCTGGTACCTAATGATACCTCAATAGTACCTACCCAGTACCTGGTAGCTAATGATACCTCAATAGTACCTACCCAGTACCTGGTAGCTAATGATACCTCAATAGTACCTACCCAGTACCTGGTACCTAATGATACCTCAATAGTACCTACCCAGTACCTGGTACCTAATGATACCTCAATAGTACCTACCCAGTACCTGGTACCTAATGATACCTCAATAGTACCTACCCAGTACCTGGTACCTAATGATACCTCAATAGTACCTACCCAGTACCTGGTAGCTAATGATACCTCAATAGTACCTACCCAGTACCTGGTACCTAATGATACCTCAATAGTACCTACCCAGTACCTGGTACCTAATGATACCTCAATAGTACCTACCCAGTACCTGGTAGCTAATGATACCTCAATAGTACCTACCCAGTACCTGGTACCTAATGATACCTCAATAGTACCTACCCAGTACCTGGTACCTAATGATACCTCAATAGTACCTACCCAGTACCTGGTACCTAATGATACCTCAATAGTACCTACCCAGTACCTGGTACCTAATGATACCTCAATAGTACCTACCCAGTACCTGGTAACTAATGATACCTAATGGTACCTATCCAGTACCTGGTACCTAATGGCACCTACCCAGAATCAAAAATCAAAAAATAGAGATAGAAATGCAAATGCTAAAATATATGCAAGCACACAGTTAAGTATATATAAATGCTACATTATTTAAATATATAAATATTTTATTGACCATTGTATGTCGTAACGTGCGCACATGAGAGCATGTTTCCCCGCTGCCGGGCCGGAGAGGCTAATGTCTTAGTGGGCCCCTGGACCCTCGTGTGTCTCTGGGATCAGGAGGCTCTCCTCCCGCTGGCGAGCCGGGCGGGAGGAGAGCCAGCGACGCTAAGCTGTGACATGTAGCCTAGCAAGGTCACAGCGCTGTGACTGACAGCTAGCCACCAAATCCTTCAGCGGTGCTGGCACTGCTAGCCTGGCACCGCAGGCTTGGCACCGCTAGCTTGGCACCGCTAGTTTGGCACCGCTAGTTTGGCACCGCTAGCTTGGCACCGCTAGCTTGGCACCGCTACACACCGGCCATCCGGGCTCTGCTTCACCA
>PIJE02000983.1:56141-61141 GCA_002895965.2 Coryphaenoides rupestris | reverse complement strand
TCTCTCACACACACACTTAAACATGGAAGGAGCAGCTAAGCTAAACGGTTAAAAGACAACCGCGGTGCAGCAGGAGGAGAAAGCAGCCGGTCGTCGTTAAAAGACAGAATCCAAAAGCATCTGATAATAAATAACCAGAGGAGCAGCTCGCGCGCAGCAGGCAGCGTTCGTCACGCAGGTGTCCGGCAGATTCTAGATTTACCGAGAATCCCGCCGCACATTCCCTGGCAGGCGGGCGAGCTGAGGTCTGGGAGGCCGCACCGTCTGCCAATCACATGGCAGGGATCTCACACTGGCATGAGACCGGAGGAGGGGGGGCGGTGCACCTGCAGCCCCTTGGCAGAGCTCCTGCTCCTGCTCCTGGTCGCTGTGTGCCAACAGACCCTCCTCCTCCTCCTCCTCCTCCTCCTCCTCCTCCTCCTGGTTCTCAGACAGACCCTCCACAGCAAACAAGACCCTCTCAGACAACAGACATGTGTCTCTTGTCCCAAAATGTCTCTCTGACAGGAGAGGAGAAAACATCTCTCCCGTGTCTCCCCCCTGTCTCCCCCCTGTCTCCCCCGTCTCCTGTCAACATGTCAGGCGTGTCGTGTGTCAGACGACATGTTTCACCCTTCATCCGGACAAAGGGCCGCACATGACTCAGAAGACATGATCACTGGAGCCGCCCAGCGCCAACGCTGCAGCTAATCCCTCATGATGACACCCAATTAACCCTCCCGCCAAATTAACCCTCCCACCAATGAACCGTCCCGCGTCGTCGATGGACTCAACCGCGGTCCGGGAATACCACGTAACGCCTGGACGACCACCGCTCGGCGCCTCTCACTTCAAACAACCAGCGAACATTCCAGCGCCGGGCCGTACGGGCCAACGGTCTCCGGCGAAGAGGTCGCTGGACCCGCCCGGAGCTGCAGGTCCACCTCCCTTCCGTGCTCCCGGCTACAGTCACAGAACACAACTTAATGCGTGGATAATAATCACTGCTTTGTGCGTCGCGTTTCAAAACAAGCCGTCGGGACAATGGGCAAAGAATGAGGCTCACCGGGTCACAGGAGGCCACAGGTAATTACGTTGACATTTAAATCCCATGCATGCTAACAATTCATTCCAGTCCATTTGTCCAAAGAGTGAGACAACAAAACTATCTCATCGCTAATGGTACATAAAGATTACAATAGAATAAGCTTCAAGCATTCATAATTGCAAGGTTGACAGCAAAATAGCTAGGATATGAACAGCAACATAGTTAGGGTAGGATGCTATGCTAAGTGCTATTTTGTTAACCACCCATTGCTGGGTGAAAAGAAAACAACATTCTCAATATATTCTTGAATATCTTGGTTAAACTACAACACCGGTTAACACTGACTAATGTCGCCAGTGGAACGTTTCAGACGACCAGCAGGAAGGATGGATCTTCAGAAGAACCCAGACAGCGACGCAAGAATTCACAAACGCTGTTCAATTTAATTTCATATTTTATAATGAGGACTTTTCCTTTTTGCTTCTGTTGAACTCGTGACCGTTTATCACAACACAATATGTCCGCCCCTCTCCTCACTGCATGCACATTGTTGGGGGGGGGGTGGTGTCTATGTACAAATAATAAATATCTCTACTTCACTACAATATCGGAGTTCTGTTGTTACATCACATCCCTTCCAGATTCACCAGTAACACTTCTTGGAGATCTGTGGAGGGTTACAGGGTTCGGGGGAGCCGGGGGGGTGACGGCACTACGGTGGTCTCGCCGCAGAAGAGTCTTGTTTCGTTTTGTTGAAAGATCGGAGTCATGACAATGTGACAGACGGACACATGTTTTTGGTCCCTTCCAACCGCTGCTCAGACACAATCACGTGTGTTGTTTTTCCGCCGGCCAGTGGAGACCCCGCCCCCCTGGAACATGATTGGACGATACCAAAAGTAAAAGAGTGGAAAGTGAACCGGTCTTTTGACACAGATTTGAGCTTGACTGCTTTGTGTGGCTAATGGTGACTAACCCAACCGGTCCTGCAGCACTCCTTAGTGGGGGTGGGGGGGTCGATGAGTGGATGCTTCAGAGACTCAGGGTGACCAACAGGTCATCACCTTAACACTCACCTCCCCACCCATCCAACCCACCCCCCACATCCTCGTCTCCCTCTCCCACATCTCCCCCTCACCTTCTCCTCCCAGCTCACCCTTGGGCCCTAGCACCCCCCCCCCCCCCCCCCACCCTCTCTCTCTCTCTCTCTCTCTCTCTCTCTCTCTCTCTCTCTCTCTCTCTCTCTCTCTCTCTCAGCTGCTCTGTCTCGGCCCCGGGGCCACGTAGGGGAGGGGCCTGCTGGTGGATTGGGTGTGTCAACCTGTACTGACCTGACCCTCACGTTCACACCCTGCCCTGGGCTGAGGGTGGGAGGCCGCGGGGGGGCGAGGGGTGTCTGGAGGTCTCTGCTTCTCTACTTTCACCCGCCTGGGAGTTGAGAGGCCAGGTGGGGCAGACCAGGGGGGCTTAGGGAGGATTACAGGCCGGGGGTCACGGCCAGGGGTCACCGGAGAGGTTGACGATTTGTGTCTCTCGCCGCTGGCTTAAGTACGGCTTCTCATGCAGACACGTTTTGGAGTCTTTTAAGGGTTTGCATATACAAGGAATTCCACTGAATGAAGAAGTAAAAGATATATTCAGTACAAGGCTAAGAACGAAACAGGAAGTGGAACTGGGCAGCATGTGTGCAATGGTTAAAGGTCAAAGGTCATGCAATGGACGCCTTCAGTGCAGGAAGAGTGCTTCACAACACAGGAGGATGATTTATGCTGGGGAGAGAGAACATCGCCTTCCCAGCTGACGGGATCTGAAGGCCTCATGACGTGTCCTCCTCAAATCCCAGCGCTTAACAACGTTGTTGTTTTGTTGTAAACTTACTGGATGATGGGAAGACATGAGGCAACATTAAGATGATTATGGGTTCAGCTATCTGGGGATGATACATACAAACACAGAAAATAGGCTCCGTTTAGTTTGTGGCGTTAGGGATGTTTACGTGTAAGGTTTTAGAGAATATTAGGTTAGAGATGGTTAGTTTAGGTGTTAGGTTAGAGATGGTTAGTTTAGGTGTTAGGTTAGAGATGGTTAGTTTAGGTGTTAGGTTAGAGATGGTTAGTTTAGGTGTTAGGTTAGAGATGGTTAGTTTAGGTGTTAGGTTAGAGATGGTTAGTTTAGGTGTTAGGTTAGAGATGGTTAGTTTAGGTGTTAGGTTAGAGATGGTTAGTTTAGGTGTTAGGTTAGAGACGGTTAGTTTAGGTGTTAGGTTAGAGACCGGTTAGGTTTAGGTGTTAGGTTAGAGACGGTTAGTTTAGGTGTTAGGTTGGGAGATGGTTAGTTTTAGGTGTTAGGTTAGAGGATGGTTAGTTTAGGTGTGGGTTAGAGATGGTTAGTTAGGTGTTAGGTTAGAGATGGTAGTTTAAGGTGTAGGTTAGAGATGGTCTATTTAGGTTTGGTTAGGTTAGAGATGGTTAGTTAGGTGTTAGGTTTAGAGATGAGATGGTTAGGTTTAGCTGTTAGGTTAGGGATGTTTAGGTCTAGGTGTTAGGTTAGAGATGGTTAGGTTTAGCTGTTAGGTTAGGGATGTTTAGGTCTAGGTGTTAGGTTAGAGATGGTTAGGTTTAGCTGTTAGGTTAGGGATGGTTAGGTTTAGGTGTTAGGTTAGAGATGGTTAGGTTTAGGTGTTAGGGTAGGGATGGTTAGGTTTAGGTGTTAGGTTAGGGATGGTTAGGTTTAGCTGTTAGGTTAGAGATGGTTAGGTTTAGCTGTTAGGGTAGAGATGGTTAGGTTTAGCTGTTAGGGTAGAGATGGTTAGGTTTAGGTGTTAGGGTAGGGATGGTTAGGTTTAGCTGTTAGGGTAGAGATGGTTAAGTTTTGTTCTTAGGCTAGAGATGGTTAACTGTAGGTGTTAGGTTAGAAATGGTTAACTTTTAGGTATCAGGTAAAAAAAAATGGTTAGGAATAAAATTAGAGGTTTGGTGTTGGGTTAGAGATGGTTACGTTTAGGTACTGGGTTAGAAATGGTTAAGTTTAGGTATCAGGTTAGAGATGCTTACATATACAGTATATTTATTAGATTATAAGTTGGTGTTAGGTTAGAGATGGTTATGTTTTGTGTATGAGGTTAGGGATGGTTCCGTTTAAGCATTAGCTTAGAGATGGTTACATGTCGGTATATGAGGTTAGAGAGATGGCCGCTTGTCATTCCGACAGACATTCATACGTGTGCGATCTAAATACGGCCGATAACATAACCTCGACCTCGTGCCTTGTTATTCACGTCGAGCGGAGTCTCCGATCGCAGCCAGACAGTGGGTGTTTGCGCAACCACGTTCGCGGCCCGCAGCTGGTTCCGTTTAGCGTGTAGCGCTCACCCCCGCCTCGCCCTCCGCCATCTTCCCCTCCCTCCGCCTCCTCCACCTCCTCACCGCCTCCTCACCGCCTCCTCTCCTCCACTGCTTTCCTAAGCCTCCTCCTTTCTGCCTGAGTGGCTAATCTCCGCCATACATCCCCCCCTCATCTCCATGTGTACACACACACACCAGTGAATGCATACACATACGCTTGTGTTTGTAATCGCCTGTGGATGTACAAGATGTGTTTGTGTGTGTTTGCTGTATTTGTTGGTTCTTAACAAACCGCCGCCATCGGGGTTTAGTGTTAAAGCGTGTGTGTGTGTGTGTGTGTGTGATTTACGGTCGTGTTTGACACACACCAATAGTTCCAATCTTACAACGCTCGTGTAGAAACCCGTTGGACTCGCCGTGCCGGGGCAGGTCCACAACACACACACACACACACATCACACACACACACACACACACACACATCACACACACACACACACACACACACACACACACACACACTAGATACATATAGAATAGAGTATATCTGAATAACGGAAACGCCGGTCTTTGCACGAGACTCGGATCAAAGCTTTTCAGATCTCTTCTCCGCCGTGTCGCTCGCGGCG